>JAVANC010000012.1:40975315-41176221 GCA_033319125.1 Parnassius glacialis | reverse complement strand
TTCAACGGCTTTACCGGTCCTTCCGCTCCTAACTCGCGCGCTAAGTCGTCGTCGATCAACGAAATGGTTGAGCCTTCGTCAAGCAACGCATACGTATCTATTTCCCTACCGCGTGGTCCACGTAACGTAATGGGACACACTTTCAATAATACGGACGCATTACTAGCGACGTTAGACGCGACGAGCACGGTCTCATCCGGTTTTGCCGATGTCTCGGGTGCGCGGGTCTTGCGGGTGTGAAGGAGGGCATGGTGGGGGGCGTTGCAGCCGTCGACGCCGCATTTCTTCGCTCTACATTTGAACCGTCGGTGTTTACTACTTAAACACAGAAAACATACCCCACCTTCCTTTACCCAATTCCACCGGTCGTCCACACCCATTTGCGCTAACTTTCTACACTTAGCGATCACGTGTTCACCTCCGCAACACATACAAGAGGCACTACTGGTGTCCTCCTGTGCGGTGAACGTTTTTACGTCGCGAGTCCTATTCTCTACGCGGCGTGTCACTATCCTTTTCGACGGCGGGGCCTCTCGTCTTACGGGCGATTCCTTAGTCGGCTCTACGGACGTATAGGCATGACTCAACGCACGATCAGCCTCTCTCATCATGAACCTGGGACAGTGTAACGATGTCCGGTTCGTCTGCACTTCCGTAGTGCTCCGCATAATCACACCAACGCGACCGTAAGTGAGGGCTTAACTTACTCGTTACTTCCCTAGTAAGCATTGGATTTTGCAGATATCCCTTGCCGTCAACGTTTTGCAAAATGCACACGATATTTTGCAACTTTATTGCGAACGCATTTAATTCCTGTGCGGTTTGACCCGGGCGCGGAAGGCGTTTCAATTCTTCTAACGCTCGATCGATAATTACTTCCGGGCGGCCGAAACACTGCTCTAATGTTCGCATAATATCTGCTGGATCCTTCGCGGTAAACAGCAGTGCCGATACTACCTCCCTAGCTTCACCGCGTAGACAGTTTCTTAACCTTGCCATATTTTCCGTATCTGTGAATCCATATAGACGCGTGGATTCTTTCATCGCGGCTTTGAACGCTAACCATTCCGCGGCCGAACCGTTAAAAATAGGCAAGTCCTGCGTCTGCTTCGCGGCAGCGGGGCCTAACTCTGACCATATTCTCCAGAGCTTCCGCTAGTCGCTCTATACCCCTATCTTTCCCTCGCGGAGTAAGCGACCTATCTCTATCCCTATCTCTCTCTAGCCTACGCTGTGGCGCTGGCGTCCTATGCGCACCTACATCCCTATACGGGCGACGATAATCTACGATCCGTGCGGCGATGTGGCGATGGCGATCTACGTACACCTACATCCCTATGCGGCGACGGTGATCTACGATCCGCGTGGCGATGTGGCGATCTATGTGTAGGCGATAGAGTGCGGCGTTGGACGCGCGACGGCGACGTAACCCGTACACGACGATCCACCTGGTTCATTCCTACGGCGACTCCATCTTCCCTCTGTACCGAATCTATGCGGCGCGGTTGAACGTTATTCGCTTCCGTCCTCCCCTGGGCATCTTTACCGTGGTCGTAATCGGTTACCCTGTTCGGTAGGGTCTGCTCTAACTCGATGCGGGGCGCGGGCTGAGAGGGGCGGGAGGGCGACTCCCCCCGCACAGTCTCTACGTTTTCTAACCACCTATCAACGCGTACCCTATTTTCAACTAACTCGTCTTCGTTGACACTTTCCCTATCTGTTTCTTCTTGCAGTTGCGCGACGTCCCTAGCGTACTTCTTCCTAATAAGATCTTCTTCCAACTGCAATTGCTTCCTCCTAATTGCAGCTAGTTCCTCCGCGGCGTTATACTCTATTTGCTTTAATTTAGCTATCGCACTAGCCGTTGACCGGGCTGAACGAACGGAGCGAACCGACGGGGCGCGGGGTGCGGGCCTATGTACGTCTGTTATAGGCGCGACGGTACGTACTAACGAACTAATCTCTGTAGACGGAAGATCTTCAATAATCGCGGCGAGTGTCTCTGTACGCGGCGCGGAAGTGCTAACCTCTCCCAAACGATCGGTCGTGGACACGGACATAGCGGGGCGCGGCGGCGGGGGCGCGGGCGCGGGCGTAGATGCGGGCGCGGGCGGGGCCTGGAGCGCGGGCGCGGCGGAGGGCGCTTGTGCCATTGCGAGATAATCGGACGGGGACGCGGGTGCTTCTTCGAATATGCGCATTCCTACCGGCATGTCATCATCGTTCCGTGTCTTCTGGCTTCGTGTCTTCCTCATGGTCCCACGTTGCGACCTCCGGTCGTCTTCAAAAAGACGTACGTACAGTCTTTAAAAAGACACACGTATGGATGTCGTTCCCGCCACAAGGGCGTTACCAGATGGTCACAGTTTGGCACCGTTAGGGAGTGACCACTGGCCGCGTAAACGCGGTTAAGAAACAAGAAATTGTCTGGAAACAGACAATAGACGTATGTGACGTAATCGTGACAAGAAACAGGGAAGAAATTAGTACCGACGATCTTCTCTCTTCGTCGACGAACTTCTTTCTTCCTTGAAGATCTTCTATAATGATCTTCTCTCTTCTATAATTATGTTCTTTCTTCTATAATTATGTTCTTTCTTGTTTCTTCTTACTTCTTGCTTCTTTCTTCTGGCTTGAATCCGGCGGCGATGGACCAAGAATATAATGGATGAACAGTGGACTGTATATTTATTTCTGACTGATTACTTAACGACTGATCTGAGGTTAGCTATACTAGGGGACTGCTTGAAGAAAAGATGGTACTTTTTAATATACTGTATTAACTATTTACAACAATTCGGCACTGACTAACTATAACTATGTCTAATACTATGTACAGAGGGAGGTCTTGATTTAGGAGTCTTGAGTCTTCTTCAGGTTTCTTCCTTAGTGCCGCTCCGAAGTGAAATGAACAGCTCACAGACCGAGACGCCCTTCTTATATCTCGCAAGAAGGTGCCTCAGTCTGTGAGTAGTGCCGTGCGACGACAAATGGAGCCACACGCGCGCTGATTGGACGCCGACATCGCTGGTCGGCGCCGGTGTGCGGGGGTGCGCGGGGGGTAGCGGGGTACGAAGGGGCGACGGGGCGGCGGGTCTCTAGCTGTCCTCAACAATAATAATTAAGTATACACCTGCCACGCTACAAGTTGACTTGGAGGGAATGCCGACAGGCATTTAGTCCGCCCTTTGTTACCTTAGTTGTATAGTGTTAAAATAAAGAATAAATAAATAAATACATATAAATAATGTTGAAATATATAGATTATGTTATATTATTTCTATTTTAATGTACATGTATTTTATACGTTGGTCACTCAATAAGTATTTTATTTAAAAATAGAATTTCATAAGTCAATTGCTCAATATTAAAAAAAAAACAAAGTTCTATTAATTTTTCTGCAACGCTTCCCCCGCGCTTTTCATTTAAAACGATGGATCTTAACCGTGAACATTGCGCGCTAAGATATGAGTGTAAATTTGGTTTAACCGAAAAATTAAGTTTACTACGGTTACAATCAGCATTAGGGGCTCTGCACCATCACGCGCAACAATTTTAAGGTGGTTTGCTGAATTCAAAAGGGGTAAATTAATCTTAAAATGGCCAAAGAACCGGGGCCCCGCAAACAGCAGTAACGGCAGAAAATGTATGGACTACTGAAATATTAGTGCGAGAAGACCCACGAATCACATATACGGACATCGAAAAGATTGTAGGCATTAGTTTTTTTTTTTAAAACCTTACCCCCACACTAGGATTTTCTCCTGTGTCGTGGAGGCAGTTTACATACATAAACTGCACGAGGAGAAACATCCAAACCCGGAACAATTATTTGTTGGCCATACAAACACTTGTTCCGTGCGGGATTCGAACCCGCTGCCCCCAGCGCAACAACTCATTGCTAAGCCACTGCGCCACGGAACCGTCGAAGTTTGGGGAGCATTCATACCATCCTCCGTCAACATCTTGGAGTAAGGAAGCTTTGTTGTTGATTCCCTCGTTTGCTCTCCGAAAGCGAAAAACAGACTCGTGTGGACTGGTGCCATGAAATGAGTCTACGTTTTGAAAACGGGGCATCTAGGCGTGTTTCAGAAATCGTTACTGGTGACGAGAAATGGATCTATTAATATGATCCAGAAAATAAAAGGCAATCATCGGTATCAGTTTACTTGACAGTTACCGACAAAACTACAAAGACCCTCGCAACGTCGGCAAAAAAATGGTGGCTAGTTTTTTTCGCGGAGCGGACACTAGTCGACGTTAATGCTGGGAAATTGTAGGTCAGTTAACTCTGAATGGTGAACTACAGTTGCATTACCCAAAGCTTTTCAAGCTGTGCGGGAGAGAAGACCAAAGACCGAGCTTCGTTGAATCATGCTGCATCACGATAACGCCTCTACACATACCTCCCTTAGAACAAAAGCATTTATTGAGGAATGAAAATGGAATGGAATGAAAATGTTGAAACTCTAAGTCATCCACCCTACAGCCATGACTTAGCTCTTTGTGATTTCTTTTTGTTCCCAAAAGTCAAAGAAAAAATAAAAGGCAAGTTTTTTTTCAAGCGCCGAAGAAGCCGTGGCTACCCACGAAGAAGCGATTTCCAACCTGTCAGATCAAGACTGGCAAAAGTGTTTTCAGAGTTGGTTTCGGCGAATTAAACTTTGTATAGAGCATGATGGACAGTATTTTGGAAAGATGTAAAATAAATATTAATAGTATCTAGAATACTTCTTTTATATCTCAAAACTTATTGAGTGACCTACGTATTATGTGTAACGTGTATATTTATGTATTTGTAAAATGAATATGTACCTATAACACATATTAAATAATTTTGTTTTTGTTTATATAAAATAAATAATATAAAATTCTTTTAACCTGGTAGAGGTCTTTAAAAAGCACACCAAAATAAAGTTTAAAGGGGTACTTTCATTACACATATGACTTAAGTTTGATACTGAGAAAGATTTGTTATTAAAACTCATGCTGTCATAGCTGACGGGATTTGTGTTGGTAGCAAGTCAAATATTATTACTTATTTAGCTTTTTACTTTGTATATTAATGGATAGTAAAGAAAGGTTTTAAAATAAAGATAAAAATCGTGGTAATTAAATAAATATAAAATTGTCAGTTGCTAAGCGACGAATGGTTCATAATGAAAATAGCATATCTAATTAATTTGATATTTCACAATAATCATGTAATAATACAATTAATTTATGAACATTTTATTGTATATGAATTCGAGATTTGGTTGTATTTTGTACGTGTATAATTGTGTATGTGTATTTAATCGTTCATAATATTTATATTTAATAAGAATCAAAATCACTTTAAAGTGTAGTACTGGCTTAAATAATTTTATTTTATTTTATGTTTGCATTTCAATTATGTCATTTTAAATAGTAATTTTGCAGGTGGCCGGAGGCCCTTTTTACTGGAAATAAGGCATTCCATCTTAGTCCTCACGGGTGACAACGCATCCACATTGTGATTTGTAATAGAGGATAGATGAAGATGTCTATGGGTCGCAGCAGCCACTTACCATCAGGAGGACTGTGTGCTCGTTTGTCACCCTTATCCTATAAAAAAAATGTCAAAACATGTAAGTGCTACATTATTAAACATGTTATGTGCGTATGTCAGTTTGTCACTAGTTCTAGAAAAAGCAAGTAATTCAATTTTAGTTCATCAGTACATCTATTTCATAGTTTATATATATATATATATATATATATATATATATATATATATATATATATATATATATATACCTTTTACCTGTATCAAATGACTTATGTATCAAATAAGCTAGCGAAGATAACATTTTCTATCTCACAATATATTAAACCGAAAACATTTTGCACAGATACTGGCTTTGTTTTTAAGCGGGTTACGTCAACAACTTCCTCCTACACTAGAAATCTTTTTCCTTTATCTGTTGGCTTACGTACTGTCCTTTCCAGTTTAAAGTAAATAATTTATGAAACACGCGTGTACTTTGTAAGGTATTTAGTTTCACATGTTTTTTTTATAAAAAAAAAAACGGTGACAAACGAGCAGATAGTTTACTTATACCCGATGGATGCTGTGGCCGATTGACACCTGCTTTCTATTCTCGAGTAATAATCAAAATGTTGATGCGTTGACATCCTTGATGACTGAGATGGAATACGTTACTGCCAGTAAAAGCGTCTCCGATTCTCTACACTCACCATAAGAAACACAACAGCAATAAGCATCTATTTTACGCTGGTATTCTTTGAGAGCGTGGACCATCCCCGGTCGATTGTCATCTCCGAGAACTAAGACAGAATGCCTCATTTGCTTGAAGGAGTGGGCCTTCCCGGGTCGTTCCGACTCATTAATAATACAACTATAATAATAGTAAATAGAAGTAAATAAATAGAAGCTTAATGCTGCTGTGTTTCGTATGGTGAGTGTAGATAATCGGAGAACCTTTTTTTTATAGGATAAGCATGACAAACGAGCACACAGTCCACCTGATGGTAAGTGGTTGCTGCGGCCCATAGAAATCTACATCTATCCTCTATTACAAATCAAAATGCAGATGCACTGCCACCCGTGAGGACTAAGATGGAATGCCTCATTTCCAGTAAAAAGGGCTTCCGGCCACCTGCACTCACCAAGCGAAACGCAGAGATAAACCTCTACTTCACGCTGGTTTTCTGTGAGGTCGTGGTACCACCCCGGTTCGAGCCGGCCCATCCGTGTGGCAGCAAAAGCTGCCGCGTGGCTCTACCACTGTTAATTATGTATTGACTAGGCTTGTTGGCATTTGTTAACATAACTAATTGAGCAAAAAAGTCTTCAAATTTTCTTCAAATCGGATTTTTTTTAAATTTAAACAACCTAATAATTGAGATCCTTTATCCTGCTACTGGAATGAACGTGATGCTTATTACATTTCTCAAATTTCATCGCTCTATTCTAACTTGAACAAAATGGAGATGGAATTAATTCAATTTAAATATTTCACAGCAAGGAACGTAAATAAAATTACTTGTCATCATCATCATCTAAAAGAAGTTACAGATTATACAATAGTAATGTTGTATAATCTGTAACTTCTTTTAGATGATATTATAGCTTTTTTTAAATAAAACTAATTTTACGGATTTTATCGCGTATATTCACTTATTTTATATTCCCGACGTTTCGAGCACTTTACAGCACCCATGGTCACGGGGGAGACTGAGGTGTATGACGTCCCAATGTCATAGTTAACCACGGCTACCTCCAGATTAAAAATTATTAATTTTTGTTCCGATCTACGCAGTATGAACTTACAGTATCATGAAGTCTTGCATGCTTTGTATGCTTGGGTTGGGATTTAATTTTATTAATTATGGGATCCCAAGCAGATGGTAGCACCCAGCCATCTTCTCTATTGAAATAAGGATGTTTCTTGATTTCAATAGCCTCGCGAATCATCCTTGGAAGGAATCGGTGTTCTTTAGCGAGGATTTGTGGTCTATCAAATCTAATGTAGTGACGGGGGCGATCCTGTACGTGTTCACAGACTGCAGACTTCCCGGAGCATCTATTCTTCACATCAGCTATGTGTTCTTTAACACGGGTTTTTATAGATCTTTTAGTTTGTCCTATATAAGAGAGACCACATTCACAATCAAGCTTGTACACTCCTGCATCTTGCAGAGGAATATTACACTTGACTGATGGTAAAAACTGATTAATCTTCTTCGGCGGCTTGAAATATGTTTAAATGGAAGCCCGCTTCAAGATGTAGCCAATCTTGTCAGTGACACCTCTGACATATGGCAGTACAGCAGGCACTCGCTCGACTGTGGCCGGCTTCACTCGTTCACTGTGACGTAGGCGCGGGACCCGAAGCTTTTTGTCGTGCAAAACTTGCTTGACGTGTTGGAGCTCGGCGGCCAGGTGTTTACTATCACAGATCCCGCGTGCTCTCTGAAACAAAGATTTACCCACGGTAGCTAACTGTGAAGGATGGTGGTGAGAATCACCGTTTAAATATCTATCTGTATGGGTCTTTTTTCTATACACAGTGTGGCTCAAGGTGTTATCAGGATTCCGAATTACTAACACATCTAGAAAAGCTAAAGAATTGTTTGCCTCTAACTCTATTGTGAACTGAATTTTAGAATTTAAGGAGTTAAGATGGTCTAGAAATGCAGTTACTTTATCTAAAGGGAGAATTGTGAAAGTGTCGTCTACGTACCGCTTGTAGAATCTTGGGTTTACGGGAGAAGTACGCAGGGCTTTCTCCACAAAGTCCTCCATGAATATATCGGCAACAATGGGAGATACAGGTGAGCCCATTGCCACTCCATCTACTTGCTTGTAGAACTCCTCCTTCCACAATAGGTAGCCAGATGTAAGGCAGTGTCTAAGTAATACTGCATATTCTACGGGCATGTTGTTTTGCTCTAGCCTTCTAGTAACAATCGAGATGCAGTCTTCAACAGGTAAGCATGTGAACAGAGACTGCACATCAAAACTGACCATAGTTTCATTGTCTGCCAGATGTAGGTCTTTAATCTCGCTGACAAAATGGTAGGAATCCTTTGTGTGTGCTCTTGTATGTCCCCTGAGCGGTGAGAGTATATTCGCTAAGTGTTGAGCCAATTTGTAAGTTGGTGAATCGATTTGGCTCTCTATAGGACGTAGTGGAGCATTGGGCTTGTGTATTTTTGGTAACCCATACAATTTCGGTGGTTTGGCACACGAAGGTATTATCGATTTTACGTCTAGATTTAATCTTTCGGAGTGTTTCTTTATGAGATCACTAGTTGTTTTGAGTGTGTTATTTGTTGGGTCATTTTTAACCTTTTTATAAGTACTTGCATCCGACAAAAGTTCTTGTATTTTAGAATTATAATCCGACGTATCCATGACCACCGTGGATAAAGGAAACGCCACGGTGGTCATGGAAAATCGATAATACCTACGTGTGCCAAACCACCGAAATTGTTTGGGTTACCAAAAATACACAAGCCCAATGCTCCACTACGTCCTATAGTGAGCCAAATCGATTCATATATATATATATATATATATATATATATATGTATATATGTTAAAACAGCAGTAAGCTTCTTTTTTACGCTGGTATCATCGATCACTAATAAAAAAACTAGATGCACAATCCCATACAAAAGTTCTCTAAAAATTGTCGCCAAATGTTTTGACGTAATTCTTGTTAATATACATTTATATAAATTCAACCTTAAGTGAAATGCCTAAAGTTGTATTGATAAAGCAACGTACATAAACAATAAATTTACGACCGAGGCTCGTCGCTTGGACAAGGAGAGTGGAGTCGAACTGTACAATAATTTTTGTTACTGTAATTTTAATTTTAAATTTTTTTTTAATTTGTTTAAAATAATTGATCTACTTAATAAAGCATATTCTATCTATTCTATGGTGTATATGTGTAATGGTTATATTACTACCTGAATGTAAATATGCTTTTGGATAGGACACCACATTCATTTAGTAATGAAAGTAATTGAAACAGTCATAATTATTTATTTACTCTTTATCTTGTGTGAAAAATTTAAAGATATTGCTTGACAAACAAGTTAAATCTAAATATAATAGTTACTAAATATAAAAAATAAGTACAGAAAGTTCTTGCAAAATATAAGAATATTACTATCCAAATTTTGACGTAATGTTCATATTTATAGATGTTTAAAAAAACGGAAGACTGAATAATTATAATTTAAACGAAACTAGTTTTACGGATTTTATTGCGTATATTAACTTATTTTATATTTCCGACGTTTCGAGTACTATAATATTTAGAGAACAATAAAAAACTCTCATTAACAAAAAAAATCATACTTTAATAATAAAAAAATAAAAAAAACAATAGTGTTTCCACAAATGGAACAGAATCAACGCATATACCTCGCACAATGACGACATATTTTATTACGACTTAATTTAAATAATACTTTTACGATGATTTATTGACAATTACAATACAGTTATAATAATTAAATAATGTTAATATTAATACTTACCGAAAATATGAAATTCCATCCTTTTTTAGCGTCCTGGATGTGTGATTTTTACACTTTTCAAACGAGTACTGAGGCATGTTTACCGTCAGAGCATTCGAATGCTACTAGATCAAAAGTGCACCCATATGTTTGAGTGAGTGCACATTCGGTTATGCCATTTTTTGTCACTGATTGTGTATCTAGTTTTTTATTAGTGATCGATGGCGGGTATTTATGAAAACATGCTCCCTCCACGGTCTATAGCTGCAACGTGAAACTACTAATTATACGTACGTAGACTCATTTCCTATGATATACTAAACGAAGGATGATAAAAATTTAAAGCTTATCATTGAATCACAAAGAATATCTTAAAAATGTATATCTAAAAAAATATATCCGTGTGGGTATAAATAAGCATAATAGAATAATATTCTACATAGATTTTTGTCTTTTTCTTTGCTTTTGTCCACCCAATCCCTAACTAAGGCGACCGCTCAGACCCGTCCAATTATAAGCCTATCGCGATCACCTCCTTGTTCTACAAAATAATGGAATCCATTATTAACTGCCAGCTCATTCGGTACCTTGAGGATCACCAGCTGATTAGTGACTGGTGATCTTCTGGTCTACCTGACCCATAAATGGGCGGAGGCAGTAGAGTCCAAGGGGGAGGCGTTGGCCGTTAGTCTGGACATTGCGAAGGCCTTCGATCGGGTTTGGCACATAGCGCTTCTTTCGAAGCTCCCTTCCTATGGGTTTCCCGAGAAATTGTGCGATTGGATCACCAGCTTCCTTGCAGATCGGAGCATCAAGGTCGTTGTAGACGGTGCATGCTCTAACTACAAGCCTATTAACGCTAGTGTTCCACAAGGCTGTGTGCTATCACCAACGCTGTTTCTTCTGCATATCAATGATATGTTGCTAACTGGTAACATTCATTGCTATGCGGATAACATCACTGGTGATGCTTTAAACACCGGACGTGCTAATATTTCTCGGGAAAACGTCTTCGAGTACCGGAACAAACTTGTGTCTGAAGTCGATTCTTTGCTGGACAAAGTCTCGGACTGGGGGCAACTAAATCTAGTCCAGTTTAATCCTCAGAAGACACAACTTTGCACGTTTACCGCCAAAAAGAAACCCTTTGTCGTATCTCCTAAGTTTCAAGGCACTCCCCTAGTTGCCTCAGCCAGTATCGGAATCCTCGGCGTCGACATATCGAGTGACGTGCAGTTTCGTGGTCACTTGGAAGAGAAGGCCAAATTGGCCTCTAAAAAGCTTGGCGTGCTCAGCAGAGCGGGACAGTACTTCATGCCGGCACACCGCCTGCAACTTTACAAGGCGCAGGTTCGGCCTCACATGGAATACTGTTCCTATCTCCGGGCAGGGGCTCCCCAGTGCCAGCTCCTTCCACTTGACCGCATTCAGCGCAGAGCGGCTCGAATCGTCGACGACCGAGCCCTTTCATTCATTGGCACTGCGAAGAGATGATGCATCCCTTTGCACTTTCTTTCGCGAAAGAGTGCTCTGAGGAATTGTTCGGATTAATCCAAGCCGCCAAATTTCATGAACGCACATCGCTGCAGAACTCCCGATACCATCCACACCATCTGGATGATTGGCGGTCCACCACTGTGCGATTTAGAAGATGTTTTCTTCCTCGCACGTCTTCCTTGTGGAATCGATTACCATCAGCGATTTTCCCGGACCGATATGACTTAGGGGCCTTTAAGATAAGAGCGTAGTCCTATTTAAAAGGCCGGCAACGCATCTGCAATTCCCTCCCTGGTGTTGCAGTTGTTCATGGGTGGCGGTAATCACTTACCATCAGGTGAGCCGCATGTTCGTTTGCCCTCTCTTCTATAAAAAAAGGCCGTTACAAAAAACAACAACTCAACCAGAAAAATGGAAATATAAAGCGCATTTCATAATAAGAAATAGATATGACTAAGTATAAAGAAGGATAAAAGAATAATATTATACTTAGACGTTACGGATCCGAGGCGCAGTGGTTTATCAATGAGTTGCGGGCCTGAGAGCCGCAGATTCTAATAATCGAATACATGTATTTGTATGGCCTTCAAGTAATTGTTCCGGGTCTGTAAGTTTTTTTTGCGAATGTATGTAAACTTTCTTTTTTTTATAGGATAAGGGTGACAAACGAGCACACAGTCCACCTGATGGTAAGTGGTTGCTGTGGCCCATAGACATCTACATCTATCCTCGCTTGCGAATTAAAATGCAGATGCGTTATCACCCGTGAGGACTAAGATGGAATGCCTCATTTCCAGTAAAAAGGGCCTCCGGCCACCTGCACTCGCCAAGCGAAACGCAGAGGTAAACCTCTACTTCACGCTGGTATTCTGTGAGGAAGTGGTACCACCCCGGTTCGAGCCGGCCCATCCGTGCGACAGCAAAAGCTGCCGCGTGGCTCTACCACTGTTAATATTATATAAAATTTCTCCACGATACAAGAGAAAATTCTAGTGTGAGAGTAATGTATTTGAAAAAAAAAACAAAGCAAGTTATAAATAACATAACATTAAAAATTTTGTATAACAAACTTCAACATATATTATTAAGGATAACTTAAAAACTATTAGTAAGACCTTGATCAAATTTATATGGGCCCACATGAGAAGTATTAGCTTTTAAACAAAAAAGAAAAAAAAATGATCGAAATCAGTTCTTGTAGAAAAAAGTTATATAGCAACACACATAAAAAAGAACATACAGTCGAATTGAATACCTCCTCCTTTTTCAAGTCGGTAGAAAAAACGAATAAAAACAACCACAATTACGATTTAAAGCGTATTTTACAAAACCCTGAAATTCCCTCTGTTAGCACTCTCTTAGCTACAAAACCAATGCAGTTGTATAACGTAAAACAAAAGTTTCTTCTCATTTTCATGAATACTAGGTATCGCATAGCGAGGAATGCAATTGTCTCCATCTGCGGAAATCATTAAAAACAACACCACAACTTGTTTCATGAACTGCTTTTCTTCATGAGTTAAATTAATGAGTTTTAATTTCAGGGGACGTTGAAAAATTGCATAGATTTAGAATGTATTGACGTAAAAATAATAGAAATACATTTGATAAATTCAAACGAAGAATGTTTACAGGTGTATATAAAATTTTTGCGAGGAAATCCTCTCGCCCCACCCTCCTTGTTACCATGGATACTGTATAGCGCTCGAAACGTCGGGTATTAAAAATATGAAATCCGTAAAATTTCTTTTATTCCTATACCTAACCTTGATAAAGTAATATATGAATTGCATCTGAATACGATTCAAATTATATATGCAGATTCTCAATTTCATAACTTCTATGTACTGGGTGTTTACAACTTACCTTATGTTGATTGGATCCCTAGTGATACTGGGCCGGAATTATTTTGCACTGGTACATCATCAACTTGCTTACAAATGAATTGTTTCTTATCTTTTTTAAATGCTTGACAATTTAATACTTTTCGAAACTCTAAACACAAAATTTTAGACTTGTTTATCTCGAATTAGCAGTGCTCTGTGCTATTACCCCAAGATACTTTAATACAGGTAGATGATTATCATCGACCTTTTTGCGCTTTAATTCCCCTTGAAAGGAAGATTTTCTATATGAAACGTTGTCAAAATTGCAAATATAACTTTCATAAGGCAAATTATGAATTAATTAATTCCAGTTTGAAGAATATTAATTGGGAACAATTACTTTCCCCACTCTTATTAGAACCAGCTACAAATATTTTCTATGAAATAATATATGGGATTGTTAAACAGCATATACCACTCTCCGATTCAAAATTACCAAAATATCCTAAGTGGTTTTCACCTTCTTTAATTCATATATTTAAAAGTAAAAAGAAGGCATGAGCTAAATTGAAAAAATACAACAACATATCAGACTATGAAACATTTTCTATGTTTAGATCAAGATTTCGTGACCAGTGTAAAAAAGCATAAGTTAAATATATGGAATCACTTGAGGATGCTATTCCTCATAATACAAAATAAATTCTGGACTTTTGTATCTCATAATAGAGGTAAGACAGGTATTCCATAAAATATGATTTTTAAGGAAAAATCTTCGTGCGATCCTGATGAAATTTGTAACATGTTCTCCTCTTTTTTTTAAGTCTGTTTACGAAGCTTCAACTCTTGAAACGTGGACACCACCAACGAACTTTGCTGACAATGTTGTTCTAATAATTGAACTTAATTTTAATATTGATAAGGGTAAAAATGCTATAAAATCTTTAGACACCTCCAAAGGAGCTGGGCCTGATGGCCTTCCCGCAATATTTTTTTCTCGGACCAAATATAGTATATGTGTGCCTCTGCATATTTTGTTTGATAAATGCATGCAAGAGGGAACTTTTCCTAATATGTGGAAGCGTGCTAATGTCGTTCCCGTACATAAAATTGGGTCAAATCATAACATTGAAAATTATCGTCCAATTTTAGTCTTATGTACTGCATCAAAACTTTGTGAAAGATTAGTACATAATGAAATCTGCCCAATTCTTCATAATGCTATCATACCAGAGCAACATGGCTCCGTGAAACAAAGATCAACTATAACTAACTTGACCCTTTATGTTGGTGAGCTATTTTTTAATATCGATAATCGAATACAAACAGATACCGTACATACAGATTTTGAGAAAGCATTTGACAAAGTTGACCATGAACTACTTCTTAATTTAATGGAATAAGAGGTAAAGATGGGTTTCTTCATATATTTTAAATAAGACCCAGACAGTTGTTTTATATGGCCACTGCTCTAAAACAATAACAGTAACATCTGGTGTGCCACAGTGATCTATGCTTGGCCCCTTGCTCTTCATCCTCTTTATTAATGACATAAATGAATGTTTTAAGCACTCAAAGTTTTTATTATATGCTGATGATCTGAAGGCTTATAAAACTATAAAAAATGTAAATGATTGTTTATTGTGTCAAGAAGATCTTAATAATTTGAGTTTGTACTATATAAAAAATAAGCTTTACCTTAGTATCCCAAAGTGTCTTACAATATTTTTTACTAAAAATAAAAAAGTGCTAAAATTCAACTACACCCTTCTGTGACAAACTATTGCATAGAGTCTCTTTTGTTCGAGATCTTGGTGTAATTTTGGACCAAAAACTTCACTTCGATTTACATTTAGAGAAAATTATAAGTAAAGCATATCAACTTTATGGTCTTGTCATGAAATCATAAAAAAAAATCAAAAAGCCTTCAACATATTTGTATTTGATTAAAATCTTGATTCAGACGCAATTAGAGTATCATCATTACAGGCCTTCACAAGTCCACTGCTGAACATAGGCCTCCCCCAAAGAATGCCGCAAAGCACGGTCCTGAGCCACCTGCATCCATCGACTTCTTGCATATCTTACCAGGTCGTCACTCCATCTAGTGGGGGGACGCCCTACACTTCGCTTGCCGGTACGAGGCTGCCACTCGAGAACCTTTCTTACCCATCGGTTCTCGGTTCTTCGAGCTATATGGCCGGCCCATTGCCACTTCAGCTTACTAATCCGTTGGGCTATGTCGGTCACTCTGGTTCTACTGCGGATATCCTCATTTCTGAGTATATCACGCAGAGAAACTCCGAGCATAGCCCTCTCCATAGCTCGCTGAGCGACCTTGAGCTTCCTCATACGGCCAGCAGTGAAGGACCACGTCTCAGTTCCGTAAGTCATCACTGGCAACACGCACTGGTTGTACAATTTCGTTTTAAGGTATTGAGGTATGTCTGACGAGAAGATGTGTCGTAGCTTCCCGAACACTGCCCAGCCGAGTTGAATCCGTCGATTGACCTCTCGGTCAAAGTTGGACTTACCTAGTCGGACTATTTGTCCCAGGTAAACATACTCGTCAACAACTTCGAGCTTAGTGTTCCCAACAACTACCGGCATAGGTGTGACATGGACATTAAACATGATCTTTGTTTTGTCCATGTTCATCTTAAGACCTATCCGTTGGGAAACACTATTGAGGTCATTGAGCATAGTGTTTAGGTCCTCCAGCGATTCTGCCATAAGGACTACATCGTCGGCAAATCGAAGGTGAGTGATGTACTCGCCATTGATGTTGATACCGTATCCTTTCCAGTCCAGAAGCTTGAAAACGTCTTCCAATGCAGCGGTGAAGAGTTTCGGGGATATGACGTCACCTTGTCTTACACCTCTCTGCAATTGGATAGGTTTCGTACTCTGGTTCTGTACTCGGATAGCCATCGTAGCCCTACTGTACAAGCACTTCAACACTTCGATATACCGACAGTCAACTTGGCACCGCTGAAGGGACTGCAGCACCGTCCAAATTTCGACGGAATCAAAGGCTTTCTCATAGTCCACATACGCCAGACATAGTGGCAAATTGTACTCATCGGACTTCTGTACAATTTGCCGTAGGGTATGTATGTGGTCTATGGTGCTAAAGCCTTTTCGGAAACCAGCTTGTTCGGGAGGCTGGAAGTCGTCAATTCTGCACGCGAGACGATTCGTAATGACTCTCGAAAACAGCACGTAGACGCGGCTCAGAAGGGAAATCGGTCTGTAGTTCTTCAAGAGAGCGTTGTCGCCTTTCTTGAAGAACAAGACCACCGCACTTCTGCTCCACGCCTCCGGTGTAATGCCACCATGGAGGACGGAATTAAAGAGCTTCTGAAGGACTTCAAGTACCGGTTTTCCACCCGTTTTCAGAAGCTCCGCTGTAATTCCATCCTCGCCTGGGGCCTTGCCGTTTTTAAGGTGCTGGAGAGCCATTCTAATCTCGCTCAGACTGACGTCCGGGATATCATCGGAATAATGTCGGATAAGACTCGCTCTTGGATCGTTACTCACACTTGCGTGTGGCTCCAACGATGACGTGTACAGCTGCCCATAGAACCTCTCAATCTCACTCAAAATCTCAGGTGCCCTGGAAACGATGCTGCCACATTCGGTCTTCAGCTTTGACAGTTGGCTCTTTCTGGCAGACAGATCTCTGACAAAGACTTTGGAGCCTTGGTTCCGCTTGATCGCTTCTTCAATACGAGCTGTATTGAAGTTGCGTAAGTCCCGCCGCATGCATTTGGAGATCTGTCTGTTCAGTTGCCTGTATGCTGCCAAATCTGTTGAAGAATGTAGCTTCATCTCCCGTCTAACAGCCATGAGATTAAGAGTGTGATCGGAGTGTTTTTGTGTTCTTCTGCGGCGGGTCTTGCAGAACTTAGCTCCGACCGCATGGACAGTTTCCACGAGCTTGTCATTCATATCGTCCACTTCATTGCAGTCTTCTAGGCACTGAAAACGGTTTTGTAACTCGAGCTGAAAGGTTTCGGGACTCTGGATTAAAGCACGAGGGGGACGGAGCGTTGACTTCATTAGACGAGACCTCTCCAACTTAACGTTTAGGTTCAGTGTGCCTCTAACCATTCGGTGATCGCTGCCGGTTTTCACCCTCGCGATCACTGAGACATCACTGAACAGTTGTCGTCTGGTCGTCATAATGAAGTCAATCTCATTTTTTGTCGAACCGTTGGATTAGAGTATGCACACGTGTTATACGGGAACCCTACTATGCAAAATATAGTGAAGCCATATAAAGAGTTCAAAGCAAGTTTTTACGCACGCATCGTCTTAAATATTTTACCTTTTCATATGACAAACTTCGTGTTAAATATAACTTAGTCACAATGAGATCGAGACGTTTATTATTACAGGCTATGTTTTTTTTTTTAAATATTTGTTATAATAAATTTGATTGCCCAGCGCTTTTAAACCAGATAGGATTGATAGTACCTCGCCATAATAAATTACGTAGTCGCCGACGATGTGTGTCGCCATTAGTGCTTGCCGTCCTAATGCCGGCAAATGCATACCACTGCGACGGTTGATGTCGGTATATAATGATAAGTTTGTAGATATAGATATTTTTGCAACACCTTTACCCAAAGCCAAAAAGCAACTTATGCTGCACTTAAAAAAAACATATAT
Source organism: Parnassius glacialis (assembly GCA_033319125.1). Taxonomy (NCBI): domain Eukaryota; kingdom Metazoa; phylum Arthropoda; class Insecta; order Lepidoptera; family Papilionidae; genus Parnassius; species Parnassius glacialis. Next base: position 41,158,204 of record JAVANC010000012.1, on the reverse strand, counting down.
GTTATTATATATTTTTTTCACTTTTTCCTTTTTATAATATCTTACTTATATTATGCATATATACATATATATATATATATATATTGTATAAGTTTATTTTTATTTTTGTTTGTACTAAGCAATACTAAGTAAGACGTGGACGTACGTAACGTACTTGATTGTACAATAATCCATTCAATTTGTAATTTAAACTTCTATTCTGTGTAATACCCATTGTACTATTGTTTGTTGTCCCAAATAAATTAAAAAAAAATCGTTAGGTAATGTAAAGTAATAATAATAATTCAACTTTATTGTACATCAAAAATATTTCAAATCACCGTTTAGTGTCGGTGTAGAAGTATTCTTTGGGCCTGACATGTGGGTTCATCTGAGTTTACCATGGGTGATCAAGCCACTGCAGTATTTGCATAAATTAAAGAAATTACTAATGCACTATCATTCATGAGAGCATAAAAGTTTATACGACTAGCCAATGTAAAGTATAGTCAATTTACAGCCTATATGAACGGCCTTAGATACCTTTGTACTAAGATGGCCTAATCCCTCGTTAGCAGTGAAAAGGATCTACAGTTCCTTTACGCCACACATTTTCTTATTACCACACGAAACATATCAAAATTACTCTGCTGTTTCCCGTTAATATTTTGTGTCAGCATGGTTCTATCTGATTAAGCTGACTCATTTGTACTGCATTCATATTGATATAGACTTCAGAGGTGACAGCGCATATGTAGCCTTCTTTGTTTGAAGCTGGTTGCAGCTGTTCATAGACTGTAGTGGCCAGTTACCATCAGGTGAACTGTAAGTTCGTTTTCCACTTCAGTTTCATAAAAAACCACTCGGCTCTATCCCTGCCAGTATCAATGACAGTTGCGGCATGACAGTGAGCGTGGCGGTGAAAGAAAACATCGTAAAGAAATCTGCGTATTTGAGAAATAAGATATTTCGACGACACATTTTCGCCATCTTGCACTGGAGCAGCGTGGCTGACAATTAGCTCCACAGTCCTCTCAGAAATGAGACAAAATCTTCTCCCAGTAGCTGTCCGTATAAAGACTGCAAGTTTGATTTAAGTTTTCTAAAATCCATTACAGTTTTACAATATATAAAAGTGCTGAACTGCTGAACATAGGTCTGCCCCATAGATTTCCTCATAGGTAAATGTTGGCCATCTCGTCTTCCTATGCAGCGGTGGAGAGTTTCGGAGATATTACGTCACCCTATCTTACACCTTTCTGCAGTTGAAATTTTTGTACTCGGATAGCCAATATAATATTTCAGCACTTCGATATACCGACAGTCAGCTTGGCATCGCTAAAGGAACTGGAGCACCGCCCAAATTTCGACGGAATCAAAGGCTTTCTCATAGTCCACTGCCACTTTGCCTTGCATACGCAAGAAGATTGTACTATTCGGTCTTCTATATAATTTGCCAAAGGAAATGTATGTGCTCTATGGTACTAAAGCCTTTTCGGAAACTAGCTTGTTCGGGAGGCTGGAAGTCGTCAAGTCTGCGTGCGAGACGTAATGACTTTAGAAAACAGCACGTAGACGCGGCTCAAAAGGAAAATATGTCCGCAGTTCTTCAAGAGAGGGTTGTCGTCTTTCTTGAAGAACAAGAGCACTGCACTTCTACCTCACGCCTCCGAAGTAGTCCCACCATGGAGAATGGAATTAAAGAGCTTCTGAAAGACTTCGAGTACCGGTTTTCCACCCGCTTTCAGAAGCTCCGCCGTCCTCCTCGCCTGGTGCCTTGTCGTTTTTAAGGTGCTGGATTCTCTGACTAACGAACGGGATATCATCGGAATAGCTTACGTATATGAATTAAATGGTAATTGCAAACATTATGATACAGACATTACGATATTCCCGAGACTAGGCAACTTATATCATTCATAACAAATATAATATAATATATAATATATGTGTTACGGTCTGCAGCTGCCTATCCAGGAGTAGAATCTCCCGGGGCCCATTAGCGGAAGACCTTACAAGCAGATGCAGGTCGGGCCTCAACGAGTGGCCACGTGAAATTATCATATGATAATAAACTATATGGAAACGTTCTATCCTACTACAATTCAATAGGGAGAATAGTAAACCGAGCTTACTTACCTATATCCAAGGCGACTGCTGTCTCACGGTTCGGTCAGGCCGCATGTGGTTGTAGGTTGCATGGGTAGTAAGGGTTAGTGATGTGTATCTGTGTCTGACTGGTTTTGGTAGACCTGATTGGAAAGTGGCCGTCGGCAGCAGCTCGAACTTCAGCACCGCTCCAAATTGTGGTAATCTTCAGCGGAGCCACCCACAGTCACTTTCTTTATTCGTCATGAGGACAGTCCATTAACTTTATCGTACAATTAACTAACTTCCAGAAGCCACTAGCTCTCATTTGTTATAAATCTTAACACACAAAACGAATACAGAATGTCCGGATCAAAGGTCACTACCGTTTCGCGTGGCAACAATTATTTCTAGAATATCAACTGCCGCGCTGGTAGTTAATATTGTCGAATGCACTTATATACGGATTCTGAGTTAAACACAACTAAATTCCGGGAGAAGCTCTCAAGCAAGGAATGCGCGTCACGAATCCTAGGCAGTATATTTACTCGACGCGCCTGCACTATTCCGCGTTCCGGAACAAGTTCACAGCGTGCTGTCCCAAGCACCGCTTGCAAACAACTCCCTTGCGCTCGCACGGTCTCGCCACACACAACGCTCGCCCAAACGTCAAAACCGGTATAGCGCCGAGCCGAGCGCCCGCTGGCGTCGATTCTTGACATTAGCGTTGGGCGCGAACAATATGCACTTGTAACAAAATCCTGTCGTTCCTGTTAAGTGCGTTATCAGAATTCATTTTCAACCGTATAGGAGTAACTTTACTTCAGACAAGTCGACCATACAAAAGTTAAATTTGTAATGTATTTTTTGTGGTTTTATCACGTTTACATTAGATGGGAAGTAAGAGTATTAGATGTAATAAAACCACATACAATTTGCAATAAAAAAAAATATTTTTTATGGTCGAGTTTTCTGAAGTAAAGTTATTTCTACGAAATATTTTTTTAAGGAAAACCCAATTCGACAAACATGTATTTAATTACTTAGTAGAATATTGTAAGAGTTATTGATTTTTAGGGTTCCGTACCTCAAAAGGAAAAAACGAAACCCTTATAGGATCACTTTGTTGACCGTCTGTCCGTCTGTCTGTCAAGACCCTTTTTCTCAGGAATGTATGGAGGTATTAGGCTGAAATTCATATCAAATACTAGAATCTACTGTCCCTTGGAGATGTGAAAAAATAAAACTTCTAAGCCAATGCAATCAAAAGATACAGCCGGTAATGCCACAAATTTTCGACATTCGCAAAGGAATCAAAACCTACAGGGTATTTCCCGTGAACTCAAAATCTTGAAATTTGGTAAGAAGCAACGTTTTATAGCACAAATAAAGGAAAAATTGCGATAAGTATAAATTTTTAGTTACATTATATAATAAAAATATTTTTAATAATTTTAAACTTATATACCTACGGATTTGTTCGGAACCGACGCGCGAGTCCGACTCGCACTTGGCTGGTTTTTTAATCATTATTTCCTTGTTTTAGGTAGGCTTTGGTAGCAGGTAGAGTTGGCCAATGATAGTTGTACAGAACTTAAGGGACAATTTTTTGGTCCACCTGATATACCATATGTATATGTTTGAGTACTAATTCTGATAACAAATTAGAGTCTTCAGAGGCAAATAAAACAAGAGATGGGGAAAATCATCTTCCTGATAATTACTTAAATATGTTATGAAAAAACTGCGGGGGTTTTTCTCAGACGAGAAAAAACATTTCCCGTCTGAGGAGTGTTTTAGAGGCGGGAATTTTTGTCGTAGTTATTTAAAGGAGGCTTCTGTTTAACATAGTACTTTTGAATAGCAATGAAATAATACATGAAATCAAAATCGATGTTTGAGCTTAAATATTTAACATCAATGAACGATCTTATTTATATCTTTTCTAATTCGTGACGAAATTTTCTATAGAAGCAAATAATGTATAGTGTGTTAACGTCGGCAACTTGCTTCTTTATTGGAATTCCTTTTCCTGTTACCTGTTACCCTGTTTCCTGCTCTTGATTTATACAATTTTCGCTACGTTCTTCGTCTAACTTTGATCGAATTGTTTATCAAGGTGAAAGAAACTAGTAATATTTGCTCGATTAAGCATTAGATTACAATGTGAACTAGTCATTTAGTATAAATATGTCAATAGTTATATGTATTTATTGAATTTACGTGGTAGAACCACTGTAGCAAAAATGGGTTAGCTCGACAAGGGAAAGACCACGATCTCACAGAATACCAGCATAAAAAAGGAGCTTAATGCGGCTGTGTTTTGTATGGTGACTATTGAGTACTGGAAACCTATTTGGTTTGAAACGAGGCACTCCATCGAAGTCCTCAGGTTTGAGAAAGCATCTGCATTTTGATTCTTAATCCCTAGGTTTAGATTCACAGTTGTACCTTCCGGATCCGATTATTATACGATGATGTAATGGAGCAATGGAATTTACACCATCCGGGGACTCATTATACACTCAATATACACAAAAAATAAGCATTAAAATCGGTCCAGCCGTTAAGGAGGAGTTGAGTAACAAACACACGTAAATAAAAAATATATATAAAGATATATTATGTTCATTGTCTAACTTACTCGGTCATAATATAACATAGTTTACCTATAGTTAAAGTTTTTATAAAAAACGTTACCTACACAAAGGATTTTCTCCTGTATCGTAGGGGCAGTTTTAATACATAAATTTCACAAGGACAAACATCGAGACCCGGAACAGTTATTTGTAGGCCATACAATTACTTGTTCCGTGCGAGATGCGAATCCGCGACCCTTAGTGCTGCAACTCATTGCTAAGCCACTGCGCGACGGAGCCTTCAAGTCTTATAGAATGGTTTAAAAATAGTCTTTACCCGATGCTGACCGATTCTGACATACCACTTTAATTTATAGTGGTAGTACGCTAGGTACACGGGTGACCCTGAGTATAGTTTGGGGCAGTTGAGTTGAGGTGAGATTTCCGGGAAGGTTTGTTGCGGTCATGTATAATAATAATAATAATAAGGGATGTAAAGGAGTCAAACGGGGGTACGACTCCAAGTCAACCTCACCTGCACGTGGTGCACCCTGCTGTTAACAAACGAGGCAATGGCGAACCGACCGATGGCGGTATACCCATCTAAGAGGCTACATAGGGCTCTTAGGCATAAGTGCCTTATTAAGGCTTAGGTAGTTCAATTGGCATTAGCGTTGGATATCAGTTTTAGGGCGGTGGCGGAGGAGTATTTTGCATTCCAACGGTGGCGCCCATAGGCTCAGTTAGGAAGTCTACTGCGACTCATCACTATTGGACAAACGTAGTGGGTAACTTTTGTCCAAAAAAAACAAATATGAGCAAAAATAAGAATAACATGCCCCTAGTGCCCGGCTTACGGGGCCAGATGAATCTCCGGGCGGGGATCTCTTGCAAATATCAAACGACCAATGCTAGTCTCTCGGACTCCGATGCTTCTGAATCGATTTTTTCATCAACAGCTACGGATGTTGTGCAGAAGGCAAGCGCCGATAACTCTGCACCCGCCAAAGCTAGTAAATGTGCACGCAGGAAATGGAGTAAGGATATGAATATCTTTATACTGCGCACATACCTTACTATCACATCTATGGAAACAAAAAATATTAGGTCATACCTTCCCCAACTTCATGCAAAATTTATAGAAAAGTACCCAGATATGGATGTTAGCAGACAGCGAGTAGGTGACCAACGTAGGGCAATAACTAACGGTAAAATATTAACTGCTGAACAGGTCCAAGTAATACGTGACGAAGTGAAAACCTACATAGACAATAACCCTAACAATGAGCACCTACATAATAATAATAAAGTAACCGGTAACCAAAGAATGCACTGGGATAATGATCTAAATGAATTCATCATAAAAAGTTTCTGCAGAATTACTACAGTCGGGACAAATAAAACTGCATACAGAAGACCTACACATCAATCTTTTATCACCAAATTCCCACATCTTTCTCACGTATCTGAGCAACGCATAGCAGATCAATACAAAGCAATCATCAATAATAAACTGTTAAGTGAAAGCAGACTCCAAGAGTTACAGGATGAGATTGCAATAGAGATTGCCACCCAGAATAAAACAGCAAATAACAACAAAGAACCTGACATATTTTTGTAAGACAATTATAGATTTGACTACACCCAACCCGCCACAAAGAGTTAAGAGACAAGAGGAAAGCCTAATCCCACCCAGCAACACGCAAATTTACCAGGATAGAATAACACCCCTAGATTATAACGCAAAACAAGTACAGGAACAAAATGAAAACTAACAAAATGACGACAAACTTCTTGGGGCCATACGGAATAAAATTGATGAGACATTTGTAATGCTTTTAAATAAATATAAATACGTTGATCCTCCAACTAGCATACCTAAACAAAAGACTTCTAAAAAACTAGCGCATATTGTACACTACATTAACCAATCACTTCTTTCTGTCCATATACAACCCGATTCAGACTTTCACACAATTCAAAATGCTATATATTGTGGAGCTGCTGCAGTTTTAATTTACAACGGATACAAAATAATGGACCAAGAAAATAACGCCTCACGTCGGAAGAAACGAATTTCTAAATGGCAAATGAGACTAGAAGACAGCATCACAGATCTTAGAGTTAAAATAAGGAGACTAACGGAATATATAAATGGTAATACAAGCACGAAGCTCAAACGCGAAATAGAAAAATCAGTGCAGCTTATAGAAATACATTCTCTGTTTGAACACGAAAACAAGGTACTAGCCCATTTTTTAGATACCCTCAAACAAAAGCTTAGTTCACTTGCAAGTCGATTACGTAGATATAAAGAAACCACTCTAAGAAAACAACAAAATGCGCTATTTTATAATAATGAAAAATCATTCTACAGAAACCTAACAAACACACATGACAATAATGATAATAATAAATTAGTAGAGATACCCGAAATAGAACTGCTGCATCAATTTTGGTCCAATATATGGTCAACCCTCAAAACACACCGAGAAAGCGACTGGATTAAACAGGATAGGGAACTATTAGTAAATTTACCAGAGATGATAGAGAGAGATGGTAGAGCCACGCGGTAGCTTTTGCTGTTACACGGATGGGCCAGCTCGAACCGGGGTGGTACCACGACCTCACAGAATACCAGCGTGAAGTAGAGGTTTACCTCTGCGTTTCGCTTGGTGAGTGCAGGTGCCCGGAGGTCCTTTTACTGGAAATGAGGCATTCCATCTTAGTCCTCACGGGTGACAACGCATCTGCATTTTGATTCGCAAACGAGGATAGATGTAGATGTCTATGGGCCGCAGCAACCACTTACCATCAGGTGGACTGTGTGCTCGTTTGTCACCCTTATCCTATAAAAAAAAGATGATGTTCGATGAAATAAACATGCATTTATTAACTTCAGTTATTAACAAAACACATAGCTGGAAAGCGACTGGAACCGATAAAATCCATAACTATTGGTATAAAAAATTTACTTACTTACATCCGCTCTTACTCTCACATATCAACACTTTTATAAAAACAGCAGAATTATTGCCAAGCTACATTACACTAGGAACAACTTATATGTTACCTAAAGACCGAAGTGACTCAAAAAATCCAGCCAAATACAGGTCAATTACTTGCCTCCAAAACATTTATAAGATTATCACGTCTTGCCTTAGCCAATTATTTACAAGCACGCTATCTCCCAAAATATATTAGCAGAACAACAGAAAGGATGCAGAAAAGGTAGTTTAGGTTGTAAAGAACAGTTGATTATTGACGCAGTCATCTCTAAACAAGCAGTCACCAAAAAAAGAAATATTTTCACTATGTTCATTGACTATAAAAAAGCGTTTGAGTCAGTACCCCCTAGCTGGCTAATATACGTTTTAGAACACTATAAAATTCATCCTCAAATTATAGAATTCTTAAAAAACGCAATGCTCCATTGGATAACTACTCTCAAGCTTTACAATGGTGACTCTTGTTTAGAGACTGATATAATCGCAATCCGAAGGGGAATATTTCAAGGTGATGCCTTAAGCCCTCTTTGGTTCTGCCTGGCTTTAAATCCTTTATCTTACCTTCTCAATAGAACTGACACGGGATATAAAATCACCAACGGAAAGACACACCACACACTATCACATTTACTTTATATGGATAACATAAAATTGTATGGAAGTAGTTTAAAAGATGTACATATTCTTGCTGATATCACGGAAAGCTACTCAACTGATATTCAAATGGAATTTGGAATAAATAAATGCAGGATACAATCGATTAGTAGAGGCAAATCAGAACAAAATTCATATACTCTCCAAACAGGTGAAACCATTGAACCTGTAGATGAAAACATTGGCTATAAATATCTAGGATTCACTCAGACTCGACAGATTCACCAAAAACACGTGAAGAAAACATTAGAAAAATAATTTCAATTACGCCTAAATAGAATACTTAACACACATCTTAATTCACGAAACACCATTAAAGCAGTAAACACATTCGCTATCCCAATTTTAACTTATTCGTTTGGTATAATTCATTGGTCTAAAAGTAATTTAATAAAGCTGCAACGTCTCATCAATACAACAATGACTAAATACAGACAACACCACCCTAGATCTTGTAGCGAACGACTCACATTACCTAAAGTGGAAGAGGTTTCATAACAATAAAACATCTTCATAACTCTCAAATTTCAGCTAATCGAAACTTCTTCCATCAACAAGCCAATAATAGTCTGCTTCATAATACTGTTGTCTAAGCCGATACTTAACTCACTCCTTTAAACCTCAAAGATCAAAGAAAACAGAAAAATGAAAGTATTATCTCTGCACAGGATAAAATTAATAGCTTGTTGCTGAAGACGTTACATAGAAGACACCGCCGCGACTTGATGAACACAAACGTAGACAAGATAGCGTTCTAACATGTGGCTCAAGCGCGGAGAACTCTTTCCTGAAACAGAAGGCTTCATGTTAGCAATTCAGGACCAAACTATACATACTCTAAACTACAGGAAACACATAATTAAAGACCACACTCTACAATCAGACCTTTGCAGACATTGTCATAATAGCTCAGAAACCATTCAGCATATCTCAGGTGGACTCAGACCGAACTGAACGCTCTGGACAGAAAAGTCCGCTCTATAATGACGTCCCACAGGATGCATCATCCGAGATCGTCAGTAATGAGGCTGTACTTGCCGCGGAAGCATGGTGGGCGCGGCTTTTTAAGCGCGCTTACCATGCATAATCGCGAAGTGTGCAGCCTCCGTAATTACTTTCTGACGAGAGCGGATGATCCATACTATAGGGACGTTATTTCTTGTGATAAAGGACTTACCCCTCTATCCTTAGCCAACGAGCAATGGCAAGACCCGGCAGTACAAAGCATTTCCGACCGGGAGACCGTATGGAAGGAGAAAGAGCTCCACGGGAGGTTGTACAAGGCCCTACATGAGCCTTTCGTAGACACAGTTGCCTCCCTCCACTGGCTACGTTTCGGTGACCTCTTTGGGGAAACTGAGGGCTTTGTCTGTGCAATACAGGATCAGGTTATTAAGACCAACAATTATCGGAGATACATCCTAAAGGATGGCACCGTCGACATCTGTCGAGCTTGTCACCATCCCGGTGAGTCACTTAGGCATGTCATCTCTGGTTGTTCGGCGCTTTCTTACTCTGAGTATCTGCACAGACACAACCTAGTAGCCAGGATTCTACACCAGGAGCTCGCTCTGAAATACGGTCTCGTGGATCGGAAACTGCCATATTATAAGTACTTGCCGGAAACCGTGCTCGAAAATGGCCGCGTCAGGCTCTACTGGGACCGGGCCATCATCACAGATAGGACTATTCTTGCGAATAAGCCTGATATTGTGCTGATGGACCGGGCACAGTCAAGGATATTTTTGGTCGACATTACCATTCCTTATGACGAGAACCTCGTGAAAGCCGAAACAGATAAGCTGACAAAATATCTGGACCTGGCTCACGAGGTGACCGACATGTGGGGTGGTCTGCCGGCCGAAATTATTCCTGTGGTCGTTTCTGCGAACGGGTTAATCCCAGTTAGCCTCTCGGGTCATATGAGGCGACTGGGACTCCGTGACGGACCGCTCCAAGCTCAAATGCAGAAGGCGGTGCTCCTCGATACCGCCCGCATCGTCCGCCGGTTTCTTTCCCTTTCCCCCTAACCCTCGGCCGTTTGGTCTCCCCTGCCGAGGGCTTCCATTTGGTTGGGTTTTTATATATTTATGTAATTTTTATGTACTTATTTTATTTTGGGGGGTCACTGTAGAAGCGTGCTCGTCGCGACCCCTGCCAGCCCTTTTCAGGGCTGCAATTCTACTTAGCTGCGCACCCATGTCAACGAGGGTTAGGGCGTCCCCCCAAGGCGACGCACACCAGCTCGTCCCCGTTGGTGTGGAATGCAGCGCGCAAAGCGGCGATGGGGACCGCCACCCGTCACGCACAGCCCGACACGGCGGAAGGTGGAGGACAGAGTGCAGAGTTGGCACGTGGAATGTTAGAGGAGGCATGAGAGATAAGACGAATGAGTTGATCGAAATAATGAAAGAAAGAGAATTAGATGTCGTGTGTATGTCGGAGACCAAACGGAAGGGCAGTGGTACTGAAGAGCTCCCTGGCGGGGCGTTAGCTCTATGGTCCGGAGTCCCGGAGAGCGAGAGCGCCCGCCAGGGAGTGGGGGTGCTGCTGTCGTCTCGGTTGGTCGATGTTATGACTGAATATAAGGTTGTGAACTCAAGACTTCTCTGGGTTCGCTTTAAATTGGGACTGACGAAGTTATTCCTTTTGGCTGTTTATGCGCCGGTAGCTTCGTCGTCCAGGGCTGAGCTGGAGGAGTTTTGGGAAAATGTAAGAGAAGTTCTAGATTTGGCTAGGGGAAACGAAAGAATTGTTGTATGTGGTGATTTGAATGGATGGGTTGGTACCGCTCGACCAGGGTACGAGTCGGTGCTTGGAAAGTTTGGCGATAAAAGGGTTAATGATGTTGGCAAGCTTATACTGGCGGTATGCAAGGAAAAGGGTCTTCTTGTGACAAACACTATGTTTAATCACAAGAAGATCCATATGTATACTAGAGAAAGTAAGAATGAGAGAAGTATGATCGATTTGTTCCTGGTGGATGACCGACTGCGAAAACAGGTGATGGATACGCGAGTGTTCAGGGGTGCTGACCTGGGAACGGATCACTATCTAGTGATTACTAGATTTGGGGGTCTGTTCGCGGGTTGGCGCTACCGGACGGCAGTAACAGAACCACAGTCGGTCTGTCGCATCCGAAGCTGGAAGCTTCAGGAAGCGGATACTAGGGATAAATATCATGCGAGGGTAGCCGAAAAGCTTGACAACATCGATGGCAGAAAAGAATGTGTTGAAAGAACATGGCAGAACCTTAGGGATGGAATGGTAAGTGCAGCGGAAGAAGTGTGTGGAACGATTAAAAGAGGCAGTAGTAAAAGAAGAGATGCATGGTGGAATGATGAAGTGAAAGAAGCTGTAAAGAAGAAGAAGAAAGCATGGTTAGACTACTTGGCCTCTAGTAATGATAAGGATATGAGAGAGAAGATGAAAGAAAGATATAAGCTGCAGAAAGTTCACACGAAAGCATTGATTGAGGAAGTGCGTGAAAGGTGTAGAATGGAAGCGGACGAAAGGTTGTCGCACAACTTTAAGGAGAACTCCAAACTCTTCTGGAAAGAGGTTGGAAGGACCCGAAGTGGTGCGACGGCCTTAAGAATGAACAAAGTGCTTTCGAGAACTAATGACGTCCTCTCAGAAAAATCGGACGTCATGCAGCGATGGAGCGAATTTTATAGAGAAATGTATGCGTGTGATGATCTTAGTGAGGGATCCGGGGATGACGTCGAGACTGGTACGCCAGACCCGGACCTCGATGACACTGAGGTCATCAGTATGAAAGAGATTGAACATGCGATTCGAAGTTTGAAATGTGGTAAGGCTGCGGGACTAGACAGAGTTACTGCTGAAATGGTCAAGTATGGTGGGCCTCGCGTCTGGGACAGCTTTCGTCTGCTGTGCAATTTGTGCTGGCGGACGGGGGATGTCCCGGATGATTGGCGATCCGCAGTCATTGTGCCTTTATATAAAGGTAAAGGTTCACATTTTGACTGCGGGTGTTATCGGGCGATCAGCTTGACCAGTTTAGCATGTAAAGTTTATTCGAAGGTTTTGACACGTAGGATGCAAGAGAAATCGGAAAGATTTCTATGGGAGGCACAATGCGGATTTAGACCTGGAAGAGGATGCACGGATCAAATGTTTTCTCTCCGCATGATCACGGAAAAGCTTCTGGCTGCTAACCAGAGGATTTTTTGTGCTTTTGTGGATCTTGAGAAAGCATTTGATAAGGTTGTAAGGAAGAAAATGTGGGAACTGTTGCCGGGGTATGGTGTGGATGGTCGATTGCTAAGGGCTGTGCAGTCACTTTACTGTGACTGTAAAGCCTGTGTGCGGGTAGGGCATGACCTGTCACCCATGTTTAGCGTCCAAACGGGCGTAAAACAGGGTTGTGTCATGTCTTCCTGGCTGTTCATACTGTATCTCGACAGCTGTTTACAGAAACTGAAAGATAGCTGTTTGGGTGTGAAATTGGGTGACATTAAAGTAAATTGTCTGCTGTATGCTGATGATGCAGTGCTTATTGCACCATCAGAGGCAGAACTGCAGGCATTAGTCACGTGTATGAAAGAGGAATGTGAAATTAAAGGTCTCCGCTTGAATGCTAATAAAACTAAGGTTCTGGTATTTGAAAGGGACGAAGAGAGAACGAAGTGTGAAATATGGGTAAATCAGGAATGTCTAGAACAGGTAAATGAAATTGTATACTTGGGGAGTGCTTTTAGCCGGGATGGAAGATGTGATTTAGATGTGGACAGGCGTGTCGCTGCCGGGAACAAAGTCAATGGTGCCCTGACTGCGTTAGTCAAAAGGCAAGGCGTAGTGAAGAGTGCACGCCTTGCAATACATAACGCAGTGTTGGTACCGACTTTGTTATATGGCAGCGAAACCTGGGTATGCCAGAAGAAGCATAAAAGCAAGTTGAATGCAGTGGAGATGCGATCTCTTCGTAAAATGTGCGGCGTCACCATGGCTGACCGAAAGCGAAACGAAGAGATTCGCAATATGGCAGGTTTGAAAGATGACCTTATCACAAAAATTGATAAGGGCGTGCTTCGATGGTTTGGGCACGTTGAGCGAATGAGTGAAGACCGAATGGTGAAGAAAATATATAGCGCGAAAGTTAATATTAAAAGGTGTCGAGGTAGACCGAGACTAACTTTCGAAGACCATGTGAGCAAATTGCTCGAAGAGGGGAGGGTCAAGAGTACTCGGATACCTAGACGTGCATGTATGAAGAAGATGATGAATCTGAAAGAAGCGAAAGAGGTATGTAAGGATCGTGACACTTGGCGATCTGTTCTCTCTGGCTACCCCGTCAGGGATTGTGCGTGACGATAAGTAAGTAAGTAAGTAAGTATTTTATTTTATTGATATTTATGTAAGTTTATCATTTTCATTTTCAATTATATATTTATACAACCCAACCAGATGAGAAAACTATACAAATACCCCATAATAATAATAATCTTTATTTTCCATATATATATATATATATATATATATATATATATATATATATATATATATATATATATATATATATATATATATATATATATATATATATATGTGTATATGTATATATATATATATATATATATATCAGTTAACAATATGTCTATTTATAAACTACATAGGAATATTTAATCTTATAACATGAAAAATAGCATCCATTGCCGAACTAGGCCAAAACCTGGTACTAGTGTACCTGTGTGCGTGCGTGCGAATTTTATTTATTTGTATAGATGTATAGATAAAAATTATTTACCATAGTAATGGTAATAGTAGAGGATTTGGCAGTCTTTAAAAGCTAGCTATAAGATGAATGTAGAGTAATTAATAAGTTTGACATAATTATTTTCCTATGTTTTAAATTAAGAAAAATATATAATATAATTTTAAATTTATAATTATAATTTCCTCCAAGCCGAATCTCGAGTTTATGCGCAAACACAGGTGGTAGAGTCACGCTACAACTATATTACTGTTGTAGTACGATTAGGTCGGCTCGACCAGTGTATGACGACACTGTCACAGAATACCAGCGTGAAATAGCAGTTTAATGCTGCCATGTTTCGTATGGTCAGTGCAGAGAATCGGAGACCCTATTTACTATAAACAAGGCATTCCATCTTAGTCCTCAGTGGTGACGACAATGCATTTTGATTCTTAATCGAGGATAAATGTAAATGTCTATAAACCACAGCATCCACTTACCATTAGGTTTACCGTGTGCTCGTTTGTCACCTTTATTCTATAAAAAGTACTCTATTCCCTCACTATCGTAGTCAGATGTAACGATTGCAGGGTGGCTATACCACACATGACTTTGTAAACAGTTCACAGTCTCTTATTTAAGTAAGTCCCTTAGGACCCATATATTATGTTTTACTAGTTGGCAGGCACCTTTTTCGGCGTAGGAGCATGCCTGTGTAAGTATTAACATCATAACTATCTCTGAATACACTGCTGTGTTATTTTCCGTACGGAATAGGTACCTAGTATAATTGCAGACTGTGAGGCTTTTCATCTCAGTACACAGAGATGATAACACATATGTAGCCTTTTTGGTATGGAGTTAATTGCAGATGTATATAGGATGTTGTAGCTACGTTTTTTAAGTTAATATAAGCCAGTGCTTGACTACAATCCCACCTGGTGTCAAGTGGCGATGCAGCCTTAGATGGTAAATCGCACTGCCTTATCGTAACAAAACCCTATTCACTCTTGCCTTGAAGATGCCCAAATTGTATTCGGACGGAAAGATAGACGCCGGCAAATTATTCCACTCCTTTGCTGTGCGCATTACAAAAGACAAAGCAAACCGTTTAATTCTAATGTATGGAATATCGACATCAAAGGTATGAACACCTGCAGACCGCCTGGTTGTCTGATGATGGAAAGGAGAAGGAGGAATTAAAGCGTGTAATTCCTGCGCACACTCACAGAAATGCATCCTATAGAATACCCAGACACTGGCTATTTTGCGCCTGTGCTCGATGCTGACAAGATTGGTTTCAACCAAATCAAGGTCACCAATGAGCCTCTTAGCATGTCTCTCCACCGAGTCCAATGCTGCCAGGTGGCAGTTTGCAGTACCAGCCCATATGTGACAGCAGTACTCCATGCACGACCGGACTTGCGCTTTATATAAGGTAAGAAGCTGCCCCAGCATGAAGTACCGCCGCACCCTCGCAAGGACATCAAGTTTCCTTGCGACTGCTTTGGCTTTGGACTCAATGAACCACCCATAGTTCAGGTACGGAGAAAATTCAATCCCGAATAACTGAAGGCGGTCAGTGCACTCCAAGGATACATTCCGGAAAGTAGGGGCCAAAGTGAGCGGGCTCCTCTTAACGGTAGAAAGACATGGTTGTGTTTTGGAGGCGTTAAATCTCACGAGATTGGCATCGCGACATTCGGTGACTGCCTGTAGTGTGAGACTCACACGCTCAACCATAGCCTCTCTTTCTTACTGGATTTGATCCCGACTGGTCCGGGCACTTGGTTGGTATCTCTCCACAACTGTGCTGTCGTCTTCATTCTCATAGACACCAGGAATGAACAAATCATTAATATGCAGCAGCATACTTTCAATCAGGAAGGCTGTAACCTCGTTTGTCACTTCAGTTTTATAAAAAATGAAATCTGCTGAAGATCGAGCTTGGTCTTCTCACGTACGGTGAATTACTAAGACTCAATTTACAGTCAAATTCACAAATTCACATGTGACCGCATTTATGTAACACGTATAAATACGTAATTTGCCATAAACGAAAATGTTAGCGGACCAGTTTTAAGGTGAATGTAAGGAAATTATACTCGTAACCGTGGGTAATGGTAACTTTTGTAATTTGTTAAACCACTTTTTGACTGCATTGGAATCAATAGAATCAGGTGTTACTTTGATGAAATCCATTATATTAAAGACTTTTAATATATATTAGCTAAGACCTAGATTATATAAAAGAAAATGATGTGTCTTACCTCGTTTGAAGGGTACCTCTTGCCTTTCCTCAATTTCGAACACTATCCCGTGGCTATCTCAATTGATATCTCTATCCCAATTGCAAGACGGGGATGATGTCACCACTAATCCCGGTACAACTACTCCCAGCACAACATCACTAGGAAAGTCACACCACCGTTGATAATACGACACGTGTTTCACCTCTAAACGAAACATCTTCGACTGAAGCTGACTCTGCGGTATCTGACCGCTTTTAGCGGTTGAATCTTAGCTAATTAATTTTTAACATCTTTGAACGTTGGAATTTTTTTCTATTGTGAATTTGGAGTAATCAAGTTTTCAGAAGGCGTTAGATTTTCTTGACTCTTGATACAGTTGTAGTTATTTTATTTAAGTGAGATGAGCAACGAGCACACAGGCCACTTTTGATGATATGTGGCTACTGCAGCCCATAAAGAACTGCAAATTACTTCAAAAAAATAAATGTAATGTATAAAATTAATGGAAAGAAGCAGAAGAAACAATAACATTATTTTATATGGACTCAAAGAAACAGAAGAAACCGTGCTGGATCTAATGGAATTAACAGTCAAAAAAATAGGTACTGGTTTAAAAATTTCCCTTGAGAACAAATATATTAACGAGATACGCCGAATCGGCAAAAAGTCAATAGCAATGAAAGGGAAAGACCAGTACTTATGTCATTAGTAAATGCTTGGGAAAAAAAGAAATAATGAGAAAAAAGAAGAAATTTAAAAATGTATATGTTTCTTAAGACTATCGCAAAGAAGTTCAAGAAAAAAAGGAAAGAATTAAGAGGAAAACTGATGAAAAAAGGAAAAAGGGAAACTTTGCGGTAACAGATTATGATAAACTAATCATCAAAGAAAAAACACAAAACAACGAGAAGCATAAACGGGATTTATCGACATCACCTGCAAATACACAACAGCCACGAAAACAGTATGCGCTATCCAAAACGGATAGGGCAAATCCTTTCGACATAACAAGAGGAAGAAGTAGTTCCCTTTCTTGCCCTTCTAAACCTAATGAACAGAAACAATGACATAAAACATCAGCCACTGGAACAAGACAACAATTAAAGTAAAACTAAATAACAGAAACAATAAAATATTCCCCAAGCTGACTGCTCCTCGTGGGGAATTACCCTCTATTAAAGAATTCCAAGAGTAATAGTAAAATTTGTAATAAAATTGGTAATAAAAATAAAAATATTAGAAATAAAAGAAACAAGTTGAAAACTCCACTTTGAAAATAGGTACATTTAATTTAAGATCCCTTTCATCAATTGAACGATACTTACAACTTACTTATGCACTAGAAGAAATCGATTTTGATATACTGGAATTATTTGAAGTAAAGAAAACTGGCTACAGCATTGAAGAATATCGAGAATACATCCTATGTTACATTGAGCAAACAAAAGGCTTACACGGAGTAGGATTCCTGGTAAAGAAAAAACATAAACATATGATATCTAATTTCACGGGGATCTCTGAAAGGGTTGCTATACTGCAACTAGAAACCGAGTATTTAATATATCTATAATCCAGGCATATGCACCAACAGAGGTATCGCAAGAATAAGACATCGCAACTTTTTACAGCGATATGCTAAAAGCACACTCTTTAGCAGATAATATAATAATAGTTATGGGTGACTTAAACGCTAAAATAGGGTGGCCCAAAAAAATAATGTTTGTGTTTGGGAAGCTACGGTTACGGAGAACGCAATGATAGGGGCAAAAGATAAATAAATTATGCTTTCGAACACAAGTTGTCAATCATGAACACATTCTTCAAGAAAAAAGCCAAAAGAAAATGGACGGACGTCACCTAATGAGAAGACCAAAAATGAAATCGACTTTATTATAACTAATAAACCTAATATGGTAAGCAACACTGAAGTTCTAAACCAAGTCAAATTTGCTTCGGACCACAGATTACTACGAACAAAGTTTCATTTATATCAACCAAAAAAAAATCAGAAAAAAATTTAAAAATTCAATAAAAAACCCAACAACAGATTACGAAATTAATAAATACACTGAAAGCCTGAAATCCAATCTTGAAGTCAATATAACTACTATACCTGAGATTTTTCAAACCTTGTATGACTTACTTGAAGATAACATAATATCAAGTTTAAAAAATAATAAGGTCACTCAAAAGCGAAAAAAAAAACGAAATTTAATATTTAGCAAATATATAAAACAACTAATTTAAAAACGCACAGAATTAATAAACACAAATAATAAAAACAAAGAAAAGAAAAGTGAACTTACCAAACTCTTTAAAATTACTAATAAATCAATAAAACTCGACTACTTTAAACATAGAGAACTGATAATAACAAAAAATATAAATAGCTTTAGAAGCACTAAGAGAGCCTTCAAGGAACTAACTCTTTAAACGGAATAGATACAAAAACTGGAAAAAAATACCGCAGAGACTAAGTCAAATAAAGATGTGATAGGACATGCTACCAAATTTTATAAACAACTATACAAATAGAAGAAAGACGAGAATGCATTGGAAGAAGAAATTGATAATAAATCTAGAGTAAATACAGTTAAACCAATTGAAAAAGAAGAAATACTCTCGCATATATAAATACTCAAAAATGAAAAAAATCCAGAGCCCAATGGGTTAACAAACGAAGTCCTTAAATTAGGTGCCACTGTCTTACTTAAACACTTAACACACCTCTTTAATATGATATTAGATACAGAAATGGTACCAAAGCAATGGTGTACATCTCACATTATATTAATTTATAAAAAAGGAAACCCGTTAGATATCGGAAACTACAGACCCATAAGTTTACTGACAAGTATTTACAAGCTCTTTACATCTATCATACTAAAACGAATCACAAAAGAAATTGACGCTTCTCTGGCAATAGAACAAGCAGGTTTCCGCTCAGGATTTAGCACAATTGACCACATACAATCTGTAGAACAAGTAATAGTAAAATACAATAAATTTAATAAATCTCTATATGTTGCCTTTATCGAGTACAGCAAAGCTTTTGACAGTATCAACCATCATTTCATATGGAATGCATTGAAAACATCAAATTAAAAATTTAAACAGTGGTAGAGCCAGGCGGCATCTTTTGCTGTCGCATGGATGTGCCGGCTCGAACCGGGGTGGTACCACGACCTCACAGAATACCAACGTGAAGTAGAGGTTTACTTCTGCGTTTCGCTTCGTGAGTGCAGGTGGCCGGAGGCCCTTTTTACTGGAAATGAGGCATTCCATCCTAGCCCTCACGGGTGAAAACGCATCTGCATTTTGATCTGTAACAGAGGATAGATGTAGATGTCTATGGGCCACAGCAAGCACTTACCATCAGGTGGACTGTGTGCTCGTTTTTCACCCTTATCCTATAAAAAAAATGTAAACGGTAAATACATAAAAATCATAATATATATATATAAACTTAAATAGTACAAATAGGGTTAAACTTGAAAGGAGAGGTGACCAAATAAAAATAGAAAGATGAGTGAGGCAAGACGATCCTTTGTCGCCGAAACTTTTCATTGCTGTGATGGAAAATATATTTAAACATTTAAATTGGACCAAATATGGCATAAATATCAATGGGCATCGTTTAAATCATCTTAGGTTTGCAGATGACATAGTCATATTTGCTGAAACATCTAAACAACTTAATGATATGCAATATTCACTAGACCAAGAAAGTTCAAAAGTTGGTGTGGACATGAATGTTAGCAAGACAAAGATAATGACCAACAGTCTTAATGTACCCATCAACATAACATGAAACACTATAGAATACGTAAAAAACTACAATTACCTGGGAGAACAAATATCCTTCATCAAACCTAACAACGAAGATGAAGTAGAAAGAAGAAAAAATATTGCATGGAGAAAGTTTTGGTCACTAAAGGAAATTCTAAAAGGAAAATACAGTATAAAAATAAAGAGTACTGTAATGGACACCAGCCTCTTGCCTAGTCTACTATACGGCTGCCGAACGTGGACATATACAAACAAATTGAAACAGAAAATAAATACAACACAGAGAGCAATGGAAAGGAGGATCTTAAATATAAATAAAATACAGAAAGTAAAAAACAATATAATAAGACAAAGAACAAAAATAACAGATGCACTCACGCAAGCTCTAACGTTAAAGTGGAAATGGGCAGGACACGTCTCACGATACCCAGATAATAGGTGGACAATACAAACCACACGATGAAAGGGACCGGTATCTGGCAAAAGGAAAGTTGGAAGACCACACAAACGGTGGGCTGATGACATAATACAGTATGCAGGAACAGACTGGATGAGTAAAAGTAAAAATAGAGAATTGTGGAAGCCGGTGGAGGAGGCCTTTACTCAAAATGAGATTCATATCTCTGAAAATATCTATAGTTAACTGTACTAACAACAACTAATATAAAATAAGTTAATAATACTTACAATAAGTACTAAACAACATTGGAATGTAAAAATGTAGAAATGTAGGGATAAGGAATAAAGAGGCTTTATATTATTATTATTATAATGCCAACCCGTCCGCCAAGTTCTGTCTGTCAATATAATCTTATATTCAGCTGTGGACTTTTGATAAGAGTAAATTGTAACGACAGTAACGGTTGTAGTCGTTAAACGTTTTTTTCTTTTATAAATATAGTATATAAGACACTGACCAATTAAAGCAAAACTATAATTTTCGAAGAAGTACAGTCTAAGCCAGCTAAAATGATACTAGGTTTGCTACAAGGGAGTATTTCGGGCCCTCTGTTATTCTTAACTTATAGGAATGACTTGCCAATTGTCACTGACAATAGATGTGTTATGTTTTCTGATGATACAACTATCTTTAAACCTGATACTCAAATGAATTTGGAAAATAACATAAATAAAACCTTAAAAATAACAGTCGAAAGGCTTAATAAAATTAACTTAAACGTAAATCTAACAAAGACTAAAATTATTCAATACAGAAATTACAAAACAAAATCTTTAAATTTAAATATTGCAGATAAAGGCAACCAAATAGAAGCAATTGATTTATTTTAAATAAAAAAAAAATTGATAACATTAATTTTCATAAGTCACCATAAGCTGTCATTTAAACTTGAAATCCAACATTGAAAAAATAAACAAAAAAAATATCTAGATACAGTTACGCATTATCCATATTAGCAGAAACAACTTCCATTGATGTATCAAGGGCTGCTTATTTCGGTCAGGTATTCCCTCTATTAGTTTACGGCATTATTTTCTGGGGTAATTCTACAAACGTGCAGTCAATATTTATTCTACAAAAGCGATGTCTGCGGATCATTTGTAATATGTACTCAGACGAAAGTCTAAGAATTGTATTAAAAGAAAAAGGCTATTGTATCTTTACTCATATTTACATTTAAGAAATTTAAATTTTTATGAAACAGAATAACAACTATTTTCAGATTAAATCTAACTTGAATTCACGTCCAATATGCAGCCAATATAAGAACAATTTATGTACATCTAAAATTAATAATTACATGTATTATAACAGCAATTTTTTTACAGGTATTAAAATATTCACTCATTTGCCACCTGATATAAAAGATATGGACTTGAAAAGATTTAAAATACACCTCAAGAAGTGGTTAATATATAATGTGTTTTATAATTTAAATGAATA
The DNA here is from genome assembly GCA_033319125.1 of Parnassius glacialis. NCBI lineage: Eukaryota > Metazoa > Arthropoda > Insecta > Lepidoptera > Papilionidae > Parnassius > Parnassius glacialis. The sequence continues at coordinate 41,136,233 of JAVANC010000012.1, read as the reverse complement.
TTTTTATACCAAAAATTAATTTATATAAAGTTTCATTTTTTAATTACTGCATACCCGCAAATTGTACATACACAGCTTATTGGCAATAAATATTCTTAATCTGATCAGTTATATATTTATTAGAAAATATGATTGTTTACAAGTGAAATATGAATGTTTGAATTTCAAACTTCCCTCTACATTTTAAGGACTAAATTTAAATATCGTGTTATTTCACGTATATCATTAAAAATTGATAGTGCGCCGGAAAAAAATTCGTGCGATTATTTTTTACATTTCAAATGTCACCTAAAACTGGATGAATCGTCTGATTGAATTTAAATTTGCATTTATGGATAGAATCTACTAGTAAGTCTGTGTTAATGGATAAAGAGTTTTCTAAGGCAATCGCGTACTACTGGTGTACAAAATTTCATCACGGACGACTGAAAAATTTAATTAGCTATACAAAGGTGTGGCGCAATAGGAATAATGTTTAATAATATTATATTGTTTGTTTTGTGGTACTTTAACTTATTTTTAGTTTGAAATTAAATTTCTAAATCACCTTCTATTTAATATTGAGAGACGTTGTTGATCATATAGAAACAAAAGCGTAAAAATGTTTGTGAAGCAATTTGCTATGAACGACTCTGTTGCACCGTTCCTTTCGTGTATCGAGTGTTTGCTTAATATGCAATTGCTGCTTACAACTTATTCGCGAATCGTCAGACTTGTTGTGTTACCATTAAGTGTATTAGCAAGGTTGGAACAAAGCTAACAATAAATTATTGCCTGAGTATAATATTAAATAGGGTATTAACATGAATCTGAACAAGAATGCGCCAATCAGCTTATTCCTTCTTAAACAAAAAGACACGTTAGTTTTTAACCAGCTTTTAGTTTTCAAAAAAAGGTGTAGGTACTCAATTCGACTTTTTTATGTGTTGCCTCAGAACTTTCTTCTAGGTGAACAGATTTCGATGATCCTTTTTTAACTTCAAAGTTGGTGTGTGTCGCGTAGTCAAATATAAAATTATTTCTTTTGTTTTGACTTTGATTCAAATATCTGTCTCATAGATCAGGGATTTACCATTCGCTGAAATTATACACGAGAGCAATCCAGGTTTAGATACATTTACTATACGAGAAATTAACCCCCTTGCACCATATTTTATAGAATAAGGGTAACAAAGGAGCACACGGTCCATCTTATGTTTAGTGGATACTGTGGCCTGTAGACATCTTCTTTTTACTTTTTTATTACTTATAAGCCAATCTGGAGGTAAGTAATGACTAAACCCTAGATGGAAAATGCACTGTATTAGCGTAACAAAAGCCTATTCACTTTTGCCTCAAAGACACCAAAATTGTGTTCGAACGGAAAAATTAAAAATTATTACAACTATGCTATCCTATATACATATTATGTTCATGTATACATCTATCCTCCCGTATAAAATATGCAGATGCCTTATCACCTCTGAAACCATAAATGGATTGTCTTGTTTTTAGTGGAAATCTTCGGTTCTCACACTCAGAATACTAAACATATCAGCACAAAGCTGTCATTCCACGCTGATAGTCTGTGAGAGCGTGGTTCTTCCCCGTACGAGTCGACCCAGTCGCGTATTAAAACAACAGCATGACTCTCTCACGTAATAAATCTGTAATAATGCGATAATAAAAATTATATACATAAAATTAGAAACACCTCAGTCAATTGTTTGCGCTTCATATTAATAATATACATTTTTATTTCTTTTTCGTCATTGAAAAGTCAACTACCGAAAATATGACTAAACGCTCATTTCTTCCATGTATAAAAAAGTAGAACAATCTTTTTTGTAATACTTTATTACATAGCCCTGAGTACAACGACACGTCTCGAACATTTTACCCAAGCACCACGTGTCACAAATCTTCAGGCAACGTTCTCAATCAAAGTCACGTGTGAATACGCGAGCTTACGTTCATACTACGGCCTCGTATTTCGCAACAGACCGTCGGCGCGTAATTTTATTTATCGCTCTCTCGTGCTTGTGTATGGGAAAAATGTTTTATGTTACCTTTAAAGGATTCCATCGGCTTGGCTGTTCTATATATCGGTGTCGCTCACCCGGGAGCGGGAGGGAGAGTGGATAAAATTTAACTTTGCTCTAAAACGTACATATGCCGACAGATAAAAGTACTCCATTAATTTTGCCCATTTTTGCGCTTCTCATTGGGCGGCTAAGGTTTATGCGTCGTTCGTGCGGTGAGCCGAGAATTATTAAAATGTTTCATTATCGCGTCCAAATGCCATGATTCAAGGAACAAAGTTTATCTTCATATATTTGTCTTGATGATGAAGTAACTTTCGTTCGTAAGGATTAATACCTAATAATAACTCTCATAAATTACATTTTAATTTTCAATATTTTTGTCACAAAATACCTTATTGTGGTTTATGTATAAGAAATAGGCATATGGTATTGCGGATTTGTTTTTAGATGGAGTATTCTGTGAGGTCGTGGTACCACCCCGGTTCGAGCCGGCACATCGACAGCGACAGTAAAAGCTGCCGCGTGGCTCTGCAACTGTTCACTCCAGACTTAAAATACCCAAACCAGAGATTGACGCAGCGTCAAAAGTGCGAGACGTCTAGTTCTGTTATCGTCAATCCACATGCCAAGCGTGACGTTTCTCAAAATTCTTTTCTTCAAATTATCCATTTAATGGGATAAGGCTGTGAAATTTAAGGGCTGTTGATATTGATGATTTATATTATTCTTCGAAACTTGGTACAGTTCCGCAAAACACCATTACGATTACTCTGTGTTAATGTGTAGTGGTGGTGTAAGAATATCCACTACCCCATATCGTACCATGGGTGTGGAAGGATGGGTGGAAGATGAGCAACAGCGTCTTCTTAATAACAACTTAAAAAAATACTGCTGTTTGCAACCCGCAGGCCAAGCATGGCAACTACGGAAAATCCCTATGAGGAAATCTATCTTCCGCAGTAGACTTTTGGTAGGCTGTAGCGGTGACGATTATTAGCTATTTTTAACAGTGGTAGAGCCACGCGGCAGCTTTTGCTGTCGCACGCATGGGCCAGCTCGAACCGGGGTGGTACCACGACCTCACAGAATACCAGCGTGCAGTAGAGGTTTACCTCTGCGTTTCGCTTGGTGAGTGCAGGTGGCCGGAGGCCCTTTTTACTGGAAATGAGGCATTCCATCTTAGTCCTCACGGGTGACAACGCATCTGCATTTCGATTCGCAAACGAGGATAGATGTAGATGTCTATGGGCCGCAGCAACCACTTACCATCAGGTGGACTGTGTGCTCGTTTGTCACCCTTATCCTATATAAAAAAGCTGTTTTTTAATAAAACGTCAAGTATTAAATTAAACAACTTAAAGTAAAAAATAAATAAAAAAGAGTCTTACCACAATCAAAACTCGGTTAATTGAGTTTGAAACGTTGAAATAAAGCGAATTTCATGTTTATGTTGCGCTTTATTTTGAACGTCAACGCGTCAACGAGATGTAAGCTCGGTTTCCGCTTATCTTAGCCGGTTATGCAGAGAGTGGTCCATTCAGCAGTGTTATAGCTTGTGTTGAGATGCTATCACTGGAGTTGAATATAAGCCACAGAGTTACTGTAAATTCTAGACTAAAGTAAACATTATTATTATTATTATTATTATATTACAATTTTATGTCAGCCGTTTGTAGCTTAGGGGCTAAGCACTTGCTTTGAATTGCTTTATTTTTTAATTTTGAACTAACCCAAGTTACACGGCCTATGTTCATTAGTAGACTTGTGAAGGGCTGTAATGATGATAATAATGACATGCTTATTGTAAAAACAATAAGTAAGAAACTCGGGTTCAATCCAGGTCCCAATGAAATTGTAACTTGCAACTTTAAGTGCTGATCTACCACGTGTTACTTTAAAGACGCCCAGATTGTATTCAGACGGAAAAATAGACGCCGGCAAATTATTCTAATCTTTTGCTGAAATGAAGCCGCAAACCATTTGGTTGTAATGTGTTGAATATCTACAATAAATTGGTGATTACCCGCCTAGCACCTGGTTGTCGGATAGTGAAAAATATAGGGAGGAATTAAAACGTGTAATTTCTGCGCACACACAACGAAATGCATCCTATAGAATACTGAGAGGCTGGGTAATCTACGCCTGTACTCGAGGCTAACAAGATCACCAATGAGTCCCTTAGCACGTCTCTCTACTGAGTTCAACGCTGCCAGGAAGCATTTTGCAGCATGAGCCCATATATGACAGCAGTACTCTATGCACGACCGGACTTGCGCTTTATATAAGGTAAGAAGCTGTCTTGGCGTGAAGTACCCCCGCACCCTTTAAAGACACCTAGTTTACTTGCGGCTTGTACCGCTCATAGTTGGTGTTCAGAGAAAATTCAACCCCTAAAAACTGAAGGCGGTCAGTGTATTTTAAGGATACATTCCGGAAAGTAGGAGCCAAAGTGAGCGGGCTCCTATTAGCGGTAAAACGATACGCTTGTGTTTTGGAAGCGTTAAATCTCACGAGATTGGCCATTAGGTGACTGCCTGTAGTGTGAGATACACGCTCAACCATAGCCTCTCTTTCTGACTGGATTTGATCCCGACTGATCCGGGCATTTGTTTGGTATCTTTCCACAACTGTGCTGTCGTCTGCATACCCATAGATGTCTGGAATAAGCAGATCATTAATATGCAACAGGATGAGAGTTTCGGAGAGAACGGACCCCTGAAAAACGCAACAAACGCCGTGTCGCGTTAGGACTAAACGAACAGTCATCGATGATGACTTGGAGTGATTGTTTACTCAAAAAGTCCTTCACCTAATCAATGAGGCCAGGGAATAAGCCGTATGCTCAGAGTTTGCCCAAAAGGCTAGCATGCCAATCTCTGTCAAAGGCCTCTGAGACATCAATGGCAACAGCAAGTGCATCCCCACTATTCTCAAGGGCTTCGCCCTATATGTGGGTGGCATACACTAGAAGGTCCCCAATTGATTGATCTCGGCAAAACCCGTACTGGCGGTCACTAAAGAGATAATTCTGATCTAGCTATTCCATGAGGTGGGCTTTCAACATACGCTCCATAATCTTAGAGAATACGGAGATAATTAAAATTGGCCGATAGATGGCAGGGTTGGCACGGCTGCCATTTTTAGCCACAGGCTGCACATTGGCTAGCTTCAAAGATTTGGGCACTATTCAAGTCCTGAATTCTCCCAAAGAAAAGGGTTTCACCTAACATCATACCGGAACACGACTTGCGTCATTTAACGGTATGTCTTTGCCAGATAGGTGAGTTTTTAACAGTGGTAGAGCCACGCTGCAGCTTTTGCTGTCGCACAGATGGGCCGGCTCGAACCGGGATGGTACCACGACCTCACAAAATACCAGCGTGAAGAAGAGGTTTACCTCTGCACTGCGCTTGGTAAGTGCACCCCCCCCCCCCCCATCAACATTGTAGCGGAATTAAACATAAGACTACCCCAGGAGGGTACCAGCACCCCTGGAGAATCCCTTGCAACTACTCCACTCCTGAGCGTGGGTGCTCAGGCTGCCCCGCGTATTCTAGGGTGTGGGGGGAGGGGGCAAATTTCCTCTTGCGACTAACACTGCTCAGGGCAACTTTCACTCTATCCGTGAATTTTGCAACACCAGGGGACTTCATTCCAACCTTAACGCTGTCCATTACCATCTAGAGACGGCGAAACCGGCGTTGCTATTTTAAACTGAGACTCAGGTGTCCTCTCCGGCTGATATTTCGTATCTCTCCTACCCGGGGTAAAAATTTGAACACTCCTTTGTGCCCCGGGCTGGAGTTCTGGACGTCAGAGAACACATCTGTTTTCGACGCCTTGGCTGTCTTGAAGGTACGGACCTGTCTATCCTCTGGCTGCGCGTAGTCAGCGACGAGCATCCCCGCATCTATGGGTGCCTCTGTAGGTCCCATAGCGGTTATGCCGACACAGACCGACTCATCGACCACGTCCAAATAGCTGCAGACTCCGTGCTACAACAGGTCCCATCCGCACAGATCGTGATACTCGGTGACTTTAACGCCCACCACGCTGAATATTTTTTTTATAGAATAGGGGCAAACGAGCATGTGACTCACCTGATGGTAAGTGACTACCGCCGCCCATGAACAACCGCAACACCAGGGCAATTGCAGATGCGTTGCCGGCCTTTTAGAAAGGTGTAAGCTCTTTTCTTGAAGGTTCCTAAGTCGTATCGGTCCGGAAAATTCACTGGTGGTAATTGATTCCACAAGTAAGTTGTGCGAGGAAGAAAACCTCTTCTAAACCGCACAATGGTGGACCACCAATCGTCCAGATGGTATAGATGGTAACGCGAGTTTTGTTGCGGTGTGCGATGGTGAAATTGAGCGGCTGGAATTAGTCCGAACAAATCCTCAGAGCATTCCCCGTGTTAGATGCTATAAAATACGCAAAGAGATGCAACATCTCTACGCAGTGCCTGTGTATTGATCCGATCAGAAAGAACTCGGTCGTCGACGATTCGAACCGCTCTACGCTGGATGCGGTCAAGTGGAAGGAGCTGGCACTGCGGTACCCCGGCCCAGAGATGAGAACAGTATTCCATGTGGGGCCGAATTTGCACTTTGTAAAGTTGCAAGCGATGTGCCAACTTGAAATACTGTCTCGCTCTTCTGAGCACGTCAAGCTTTTTAGATGCCAATTTAGCCTTACCTTCCAAGTGACCACGAAACTGTACACTATACGATAAGTCGACGCCAAGAATTCCGATACTGGCTGAGGCAGCAAAGGGAGTGCCTTGAAACTGAGGAGATACGAGTACAACAAAGGGGTCCTTTTTAGCGGTAAACGCGCAAAATTGTGTCTTCTGGGGTATTCCTCAGGAACCAAGCAATAGCTTGGTTCCCGTTTAACCGATCATGCGGGTAGATCTGTGTATAACTTTGCCTTGGCATATGGTCTAACACAACTAGTTACATCACCTACGCGGATTCCAGATGTGGAGGATCATCTACCTTTTGAAACTTCTGCTGCTTTCTCATCCGAAATGATATCAGGTCTCCGTCGATGCCCCTCTAAGCTCTTCGGACTATTGTCTGATCCGGAGTACGGTGCCACACACGCTCCCATTGCAGTTGCGATCTGAAGCTTGCCGCCGTGTTTGGCACTATAGGTCGGCCTATTGGGACGGGATGCGGTCTTTTTTTGCATCCTACCCTTGGGGGCGGCTTTGCTTTTTATCGGAAGATCCCAGCGTTGTTGCCGATTCTGTTGCTGATGTGGTACTTCAGGTCAGGTAGGAACCTTCAAGAAAAGAGCTTACACCTTTCTAAAAGGCCTGCAATGCATCTTCAATTCCCCTGGTGTTGCGGTTGTTAATGGGTGGTGGTAGTCACTTACCACCTTACATCATGTGAGCCGCATGCTCGTTTGCCCCCTCCTAAATAAATAAAGGTGGTAACTAACCCTCGGCCGGACCTCTGATTAGTAGAGGAAAAACCTATCATTAGTATTTGATGCTACTCCTTTATCACTACCCAGGATATACGTGTAGAGAGTTAGGATTCATGTAGTTCCTACTGATGCAAGCAGCTTTAACCCCCGGAAACATAATATAATGCTTCAACATAATATAATGACATGAAATACATTGGCGAGACAAGTGACAATAACATGAGTGTTAAATTACAACTGGTTTCTTCGAATGGACAAAATAATGACATTTGATAACAGTAATTTTAATAATAATTCCTTATATTTACGCGAACACTACACATTGAAAAAAAACAATTCCTACGTATTTTAAAAGGAATTAAAAAGATGAAGTTACTCCGCGTTAACTTTGACATCTCGTGACTATGGGTGCTGCAAAGCATCCGAATCGTCGGGAATTAAAAATAAGTAAATTAAACTCGATAAAATCCGTAATTTTTTTATTCAAAAAGAAATTTAAAATAAAAATGCCAAAGAAATAAACATATTATTTCAATTCATTTCATTTCAAGCTGAAGACTTTTTGAATTGCGTTCCGAATCATTAACTTACTAGTTTACACTTATGTTTTACCACAGAATACATATAAGTACACGTAATTTTATAACTTTTAAATTGTAGAACTGTCATTTCATACCGCAAAATGTAACTAGACATTCAATTCCATTTCATGTAAAGGTGACATGCTATTTGCTGTTGTAATTTCTATTTCATATTAATGTTGGTTCCTATGTCATTAATTTTGACGATGATTATGTTACAACCTGCTATGATATTCCCAGTGACTTTAATTTATGTGCATGATTTTGCTTCAATTTAATGTTTGATCTTGTTTGCGGGAGTGGCGTCTAAGGCACAATACATTATTTTAATTATAGTGACAAACGAACTTAGCACATCTGATGGTATGTGGCTATTGCAGCCCATGGACACCTACAACCTTACGTTGATAGAGCCACGCTGCAGCTATATTATAGTTGTAGTACGAATTGGTCGGCTCGACCGGGGTAAAACCACGCTTTTGGGTTTAGAGGATTATAAAGTAATCAGTCCGCCACGATGTTCCAGTGTGTTCTGCTTGATTTCACAAGGCTTCGAATTAGATTTATTGTTTAGACATGTAGGTTTTCTCACGATGTTTTTCTTTTTATTTTATATTTTATTTATTTATAGGATTGGGGTGACAAACGAGCACACAGACCACCTGATAATAAGTGTTTGCTGTGGCTTATAGACATTTACATCTATCCTCGATTACAAATCAAAAGCAGATACGTTTTTACCCGTGAGAAATAAAATGGAATGCCTCGTTTCCAGTTAAAAGGGTATCCGGTTCTCTACACTCACCATACGAAACACAGCAGCATTGATCTACTGTTTTACGCTGGTATTGACTGGTGAGAGCGTGGTCCTTCTTCGGTCGAACTAACCCATTCGTGTTGTGGCTATACCAGTAATATAGCTGCAGCATGGCTCTACCACGTTTACCTTCCTTCACCGCAAAGTAGCATTAAAAATTGCAATTACATATTAATTTGTGTCGGTGGGGAGAGAAATCGGTGGGGAAATCTTACGTAAAATAGCAGCTTATTGCTGCTGTATTTCGTATAGTGAGTTTAGAGAACAAGATTTTAACAGTGGTAGAGCCAGGCGGCAGCTTTTGCTGTCGCATGGATGGGCCGGCTCGAACCGGGGTGGTACCACGACCTCACAGAATATCAGCGTGAAGTAGAAGTTTACCTCTGCGTTTCGCTTGGTGAGTGCAGGTGGCCGGAGGCCCTTTTTACTGGAAATGAGGCATTCCATCCTAGTCCTCACGGGTGAAAACGCATCTGCATTTTGATCTGTAACATAGGATAGATGTAGATGTCTATGGGCCGCAGCAACCACTTACCATCAGGTGGACTGCGTGCTCGTTTTTCACCCTCATCCTATATAAAAAAAAGATACTCTTATATCGGAAATGAGGCTTTCCATCATTGATCCGAGGTGTGACAACGCATCTGAATTTTTATTCTTAATCAAATATAGATGTACGAGTAGATGTTTATGGGCCACAGCATTCACTTCCAATTGGGTGAACTGTGCGCTCGTGTGTCACCCTTATTGTATAAAAAACATGAAGTTAAACCTGAATGTGTCACAATTTTTCTGAGCATTTTATAAACAGCATATTTGACATTAATAAAATATTTATGGATATCTCGTTTACTGAAATAATGTTTCTAGCGGGATTGTTTTGCGAATAAAATAAATGAATGTTACTTTTCATTCCGTGGGATTATTAAAGCTTCACAATTGAAATGCCGTTCATTTTATCAAAAAGGTGAAGCAAATAAGTTATAAATTTTGTTTAATGGCTTTGATATTAATTCATACGTGTAACAATATTCGTGTGTACATAAATGAAATATACATAGAAGCCTTTATTTAGCAGGGGACTTTGACAGTTATTTAGAGGAAAGTAGGGTTTACAGTAACTGTAACTATTGTCAATTTCAGAGCCATTAATTTAATAAAATGTAGTATTTTTTATGAAAATATACCTTTCCACGTAAGGGAGGTTGACGTTTATAGCTTAAATAACAAGGGTTAATTTCAGTTGACAGCTGCGAAAGTCGCAATGACAGAGAATGCTTGAACTTAAGTGACAAAGCGATATAAGCACCGCTCTATATATTTTTTAGAGTCACTGCACTTCAGTCAGCAAATATTTCAAACGAACAGAGGTTTAGTAAGATCGAATAACACTGTCATCGGTTACCAACCGCTTTTGTTAAAGTAGCCGATAAGTGAATCGTTATTAGAAATACTGCTTTAAGTATAATATTTTTATAGGATAAGGGGTGACAAACGAGCACACAGACCACCTGATAGTAAATTATTGCTGTGGCCCATAGACATTTACATCAATTAAGAATCAACATGCAGATGTGTCGTCACCCCTGATGACTAAGATGCAATTCCCCGTTTCCAGTGAAAATGGTTTTTAGTTCCTTTCACTTGCCATAAGAAACTTGCCAAAGTTTGTGAGAGTGTGATCCTTCCCCGGTTGAGCCGACCCATTCGTGCTACAGCTATAAAAAAGTTGCAGCATGGCTACCATGTAAATAATAGGTATAATATTTATCATTTTAATTTCTGGAGTCAATTTTACAAACCTCAGTTAAAATTTATTCCTAGGATAATGCACAATATAAAGATATTGTAAATTACAGTTATATGAATAAAATAGTGCAATTACTTTCTTTTATATTGATTTATTTGATGGGTAAATGTTAGCTAATGACTAAAAAATCGGCTTTTAATTTTTTTATAGAAGAGGAGGCAAACGAGATTGCGGGGCACATGATGGTAAGGGTTGACCACCGCCCATGAACAACTGCAACACTAGAGGCATTGCAGGTGTGTTGCCCACCGTTTGAAAAGGAGTAAACTCGTTTCTTATGTTAAGTTCAGTTATGTTTATGTTAAGTAATGTAAGTTTAAATTTTCTGTATTCAACATAATAATATTGTCACTTACTTTAGAAGTAACAACTCAACTTTGATTTCCTAGTTGTCCTAGTGGTCGTAAGCTCGAATTCTAATTATGTGGTCCCGGGTTATGCTAAAATCAGTAACTGGGATTTTCTAACAAGAAATTTACAGTAGCAGCTCGGAGTTAGGAAGCTGGCGGCGTTTCACTCCTTGTCTCGGAAAGCGTGTATCGTAAACATTGACATTGGTCCTGTGTCTGATCTATATCCGATCATGTCGGATTACCGTCTCATCTGAATATGAAAATAAGGGAATAGAGAGTGTTTTGCATGTGCACACACTCATGCACTAGAATCGTGTCCTGTCGCAAATAGCCAGTCTCAATAGAGACTATACTGGAGGGCAATAATAACTAATGAGGTAAGTGCTTGATGTAATTTTCACATTACGCGAGCAATTTTAACGTGGTAGAGCCATGCTGCAGCTATATTAGTAGTATAGTTGTAGCACGAATGGGTCGGCTCGACCGGGGAAGGCCCACGCTCTCACAGAATACCAGCGTCAAATAGCAGCTTAACGCTTCTGTGTTTCGTATGGTGAGTGTAGAGACGGCTCCGTGGCGCAGTGGCTTAGCAATCAGTTGTTGTGCTGGGGGCCGCGGGTTCGAATCCCGCACGGAACAAGTATTTGTATGGCCTACAAATAATTGTTTCGGGTCTGGATGTTTGTCCTTGTGCAATTTATGTTTGTAAACTTCCTCCACGACACAGGAGAAAATCCTAGTGTGGGGTAACGTTTTAAAAAAAAAGAAAAGAGAAAAGAGAGAACCGGAGACCCTTTTTACTGGAAATGAGGTGTTCCATCTTAGTCTTCACGGGTGACAACGCATCTCCATTGTGATTTGTAATAGAGGATAAATGTAGATGTCTATGGGCCGCAGCAACCACTTACCATCAGGTGGAATGTGTGCTCGTTTGTCACCCTTATCCTATAAAAAAATCGATTTCAACATTAATGAATTTGTAATTGCAATTTTAAAGTGCTGTTTTACCATGTGTTTGGCGTTAAAGGAAAATTTGCATGTCTGAGCAATAAAACTAATTCGAAGACTATAACAAGGTCGGGTCTAGTTACTCTATAAACCTATATTTGACTATTTCGTTTGCCTAGTGGTGGTAAACGCGCTTGCTGTTCATTAGTTCCCGGATTTGAATCCCGGTTCGGGCCAAAAATAAGTTAAGGCGTTTTCTGTCAAGATTTACTGCAAATGATCAGTAGCAGTTCAGAATAAGGAAATTGGCGGTGTTTTAAGCCAATGCCTCGAAAAGCACGTTTTCTTCACGGCCTTCTCTGGCTCTTCGGTCATGTTGTGAAGATGTGAGACTAAAGAGTGCACCTGTGCTTGCGCATATACTTGGGCACTATAATCCTGTCCTGCGATGTCTCTTCTCCGTTGCGACTGGCCGCCGTGACCGAAATTCGATCTGGAAGACATTATTATACTCTACTACTCCCTCATAAATGTGCTCATCGGTAGGACAAAACACGAACACGAGAGCTTCATTGGTTATTGCGAGTAAAATAATTTAATGGTGTAATGTATCATTAATCTTGTTTTCGTGGAAATATGAATAGCGAAAAGTAGCTTTATATGTAGTATTTAGTATAATGTTTAGTATTTTACTCTAATGTTCACTTTTTACTAATTTACTTACTTTAGAAGTCGGATCTAATTAATTAATTTCCTAGCAATCTATTACTATAAATACCCAGGTACACATTTAGCTACATTATTACAACACATTACCAATGTAATAGAAATATTTTTTAATATGAGCCAGTTCCTATAAAATTTACTTGGAAATTTAATTCTAAATCTAATTCTTATAAAATATTCCCGCGCTTTTGTTTTCATTTTGAATACTACATTAATTTATTTTCTCTTTTATATCTAATCGGTATATATATACATAAAAACTCTATACACACTGTATACATATGCATTTGTCTCTTTCACGTTTGTCTCTTTCATTAAAATATTTGCAAAAAGGATTGATATTTACATATCGTGTGTTTCAAAAGCGTGCATATTCGTAGATAAAACTTCTTCAAAAAGTAAGGTCATATAAAAATCATCGTTTCCTTTCTCAGAGTGGTATTTAATGGCAGCACAGATGCTTCTTCTAATAGATAGATTTTTTTTTGTTATGCGATTCCTCTGTTTTATATGATATTTTTTAACAAGTTACATAATTTTCTCAACAGGTGGTACTCTACTCTATATTTTATAGCTGACACCTAATCATGCTTTTGAAAACCATACTAATTGTAAACAATAGTTCTGTGAAAAATGGTGTACACAACAGAATTGTGAACAGACAAAATATTTTTTTTTTCAATTTCGACCGAATTATAAACAGAAGGCCAAAACATCATGTGCCATTTTTAATAAAGATATTTTTGTTTTGATTACGTTTAATCAGTTCATCATTGCAAAAATGAGAACAGAAATTTTACAATTGTGTGTACAAGAAACTATCATTTGAACATTGAGCTCGTTCATTATTTTTATTATAAATAGCTATAACTGTATATTTTAATAAATCACACCCATAATATTTCATATTATTTTTTATTTTGCCCTCTCTGAAACGTTCTGAATTCTATAGAAAATGTGGCGTATGAAATCACGGGAACGTTTTATCTAGGTACTGAAATGTTTTACGTTTTCGTGACCCCTACAAAATATTTTTTCAGCATTACATATCCTTTTGTATCTGACGCGAAAATTAATATTGCATATTTTTTTAATAATGCAGACTAACGAGCACAGAGTTCATCGGATGGTAAGATGTCTATGGGCCACTGCCATAGACATCTTCTACAAATGTAGACGCACCTGTATATTGATTCTTAATCAAGAATATTAATTCTCGATTGTCACCCCTGAGGACTAAGATGGATTGCCATTGAATCCAGCCGATCAGAAAGAACTCGGTCGATACCATTAGAACTGCACTGCGATGGATGCGGTCAAGAAGAAAGAGCTGGTACTGGGGTATATAATAAATCATAGTGATTTTTTGGAGTGGAGTAACTATACAGTATATACAGTATATACAGTTACTCTACTCCAGAAAATCTTCGAATAATTCCTTCATGTGCCAATGTGTATGCTTTTACGAGTACAACAAAGTCCCAAAAAATATGCAGGCTTTAATATCTTTTAAAAGGTTTAAAAATTTTATGACGCAAAAATTGTTTAGTAAGGTTTATTATAATACGACTCTTTAGTAGTATATGATAGAAAACAACCCCTGGGAATGAGGTGATCGCTACCATGCTGTTTTTAAATGTTTTCATACTAATTGTATAAAATAATATATTGTAAATAAGTCTTTTAAAAAAAGTCCCGCTGGCTTGCTGGTTCTTCCCAAGACAGAGGTTTTTTCCTAACAGTGGTATAGCTTAAATAACTTTCAATAAGTATTCTTGTAATCTATACTGAATAAAAATTATTTTATTCAATTCTATTCTATAAACTTGCATTTTATATTCCGTAGCCGCTAGACAGAGTTGACGTCGGCTAAAAACTCTGCGGTCGCCTTTTTGTCAAGGTCATTCAGGCTTCCTTCAGCCTTAAGCGGCTAATTCAGTTATGAAATTCATACGATATGATTGCTTGATATTTTATAAATAACAATAACTAATTTAGCCTCTTAAGCTCAGTTTGGTTTAATGTTGTAACAGTGACGATAACCTCCAGTTAGAACATATATAGTATCATTTCACATTAACATATTTTTAAATCCATACAAGCAAAGACAAAGTCTTATTGAATATAAGTGGATGCATAAAACGAAATTGTTATCTTGATAGAATCGTTGCTAATTTTATTTACGAAAATTCGATCATAGTTAGATAGTGATATACGAGTTGAACGCCACTCGTAACTTCTCGATGGTACTTGAAGTTCATTGATGCGTGTATTAACAATCACCATTATATTAATACGTGAACGGCAAAAAATTTGAGTACCAATTGAGATGAACAATTTATATATCATACGAAAGGTACAATTTAGATGTACATGCTTATATATATATATATATATATATATATATATATATATATATATGTGTGTGTGTGTGTGTGTGTGTGTGTGTGTGTGTGTGTATGTGTGTCGAAGCGTCTATAAAATAACACTTGGATTGAGGCGGAAATGAGAGTATATCGAGAAAACCCCAATTTGCTTGTGCACTATAAAGTTCACTGTAGATGCCGTTTGCGAGAGATTCCGCTTAAGTCTACGAGTGTGGTCATTCTACTAGTGCTAAGATAGTGTCATGGTTATGTTCGTTGTTGTAATTCTTCTAGTGCCGGCAGGAGGATTGGTGTTGCTGAGAGGCTGCCCTGTGTTACATTGAGATAAGTACTGTTGCTGGTGATTTTGGTGTTATAATGTAATTAATGTTGTATAAACGTGCCTCACGTTACACTGGTCTGTGATTGTGGCGGAGACGTGTTACTGTGTGGTCAAACTGTAATTTCACTATACTAGCTGTATAGTGCGTTACATTGTCTTATTACTGATAATGATTAAACTACGTAAGCAAGAGAGCAAATTTAACATCCGCTTTCACACATTTATTTTGCATTCCGTAAGCGCTAATCGCGTCGGTATGTTTTACTAGCGCCTAAAACTTAAGATTCCAACGTATTGTCGCATGAAATCGTATCTAGCAATCATATTGTACAAATAAGTGATATAAAAAGCACACTGTCAGAAAGATAAATGATAGTTGAATTTATAAATATTTTTCTTAAATCGATTAATTTCTATTTTTAAATAAAAAGGGGTTTTAGAGGCTTATGGTGTGGATTTATCAAGTCCGCAATGCTTTTAAACACAATAACTTTTAAAAAAATATCAATTGTTCAACTCAATATATTTTTAAAACTTCATATATCATATGGGAAGCCATTGAATGTAAATGGCAGTTTAATTTTGTTTAGTTTAAATAATATAAATAAATTATTACTAAATAGAGACTGAGTCACTCAGTTAGTTCGGCGTCAGTTGCCGTCGTGAGTGGACATTTTTTCAGTTGTTTGCAGCGGCTCAGCGGCGATTGCAGTACAAATACACAATATTCGTATAACCAAATTTCTTAAATACTTGATTATAATAATAAATACAGATATTTTTATTACGATATTTTAAAAACACAGAATAAATAATAGTAGTACGTACTAAAAGTAAGTAGTATCAATTTTTTCGTCATGGTGTCATTTTCATGGTTTTCGAGGCTGTTGAAGCTGATAGTGCTGTCGAAAAGTAAATCCAAGATGTCGGCTGCAATAGGTATCAAGTTTTTCATCTTGGATGTTATTTTCATGGTTTTCGAGGGTGCTGAAGCCAATAGTACTGTCGAAATGTATATCCAAGATGGCGGCTGCAACAGGTATCAATTTTTTCATCATGGGTGTTATTTTCATGGGTCTTGAGAGTGTATAAGCCGATAGGGTTGTCGAAATGTAAATCTAAGATTACGGTTGCAAAAGGTATCAATTTTTTCATCATGTGTATCATTTTCATGGGTTTTGAGAGAGTTTAAGCCGATAGGGTTGTCGAAATGTAAATCCAAGATGGCGGCGGTAATAGGTATCAATTTTTTCATCATGTGTATCATTTTCATGGGTTTTGAGAGAGTTTAAGCCGATATGGTTGTCGAAATGTAAATCCAAGATGGCGGCGGTAATAGGTATCAGTTATTTCATCATGGGTGTCATTTTCATGGTTTTCGTGGGTGTTGAAGCCGACATTGCTGTCGGAACGTAAATCCAAGATGGTGGCTGAAATAGGTATCAATTTTTTCATCATGGTTGTCATTTTCTAGAGTTTTCTAGGGTGTTGAAGCCGATAGGGCTGTCGAAATGTAAATCCATGATGGAGGTTGCAATAGGTATCATTTTTTTCGTCATATTTAAATTGTATTTATAAGCTAGTTATTTAAATTCGATTGATTGATCACTACAGAACCAAAATGTAAAAAAAACATATCAAAAACATTTAAAGTTACAACCCTATTGATTCAATGGAGCGTAGGTTATTATGTCTTCATCAAGATTAGTTTCTATACTATCCATATTTATATTGTAGTTAGGTATTCCGGCTAGCGCACATATTTTAATTTCATGGACCCTAGGTAAACCTACTTCAACGTCAAATATAACTTATTACTAGTGATCGGAATAGTTAGTGCAATTTTGAGGAATTTCGTGACGTTATCCTAATATGGATAGGCCTTGAAATCCCACTTAGTTGGAATTTAACACGATCAGATTAATTCTTAAAATGTAAAGCACTAAACTACCTGGTAAACACATTGTTTATTATGGTGATGGTTGATTAGAGCATAAAAGTCATTGTTACCATGTGCGGGAGAAAGAGACAAAATGATATTTGGTAAACGATGTCACTTTCTTTTCTGTTGGCCCCTATATAATTGGGATTTCGTATTACCTACGTTCGTTGGTTCGTTGAGTGCGCAAGTGGTAATTTTGTGGTGACTAGTTTATTTTGACGATACTACTGCTTGATTTACGGACTGATCTGTCTTCTGTTCACGACTATTTTGCCTAGCGTAAACGGACTTTAAGTTACTGTGACGATTTTGATTGGTTTTGTTTGGACAAAGATCCCGGTAGTTTTATTTTATTTTTCCAATAAGCTAGGGTGTAACTTAGGTTACTTGTATTGAATAAAAGAATAATGGTTTCGTACAGAAAAATTAAAATCCATTTTTTTGATAAATTCCAAATGGACGAAGTCGCGAGTATCAACTTGCTTAGCAATAAATGAGCGCCGACTTTTTATAAATAACTTTGCTAAATTTTATTTTTCTTTATTATTTTGGTAAAAAATATACGGACAAGTAATTTTTTTGAATGCAGATATGACGTGGCAGTCTGCAGAGTAAACCGTTCCTCGATGGATTGAAAATTATCCTGAACTATTCATCGAATCAATAAACCATACTATTAACTCAAGTAAATGTGAATGCAACGTTGGGTGTCGAAAAAGTACAATTGAAAAACACGCAATGGAGCTAAACATAAAGGAACTCTTCCGAAGCCCCAAGAAATGTTTTATATTAAGTTCATCGAGTTTCTTATTCTCTGTATTACATTCCGTCGTCTCAAATAGAAAACCCAGCATTCAAAAACTTTTTCGAGGAATACATTTGCTGTCCCTGCGCTAATCGCCCAACACTTCAAAGTAATTCAGTCCTTAGAAAAGTTTATCTGAACAAATTCTTCCAAAACTTATACAATTTATACATAGAGAAACAACAAAAATAGTCTTATTGAAATACATGTCCAGATAAAAATATTTGTGACTTACTCATACCACCCATCAATGTAACTTCTTTTTGCAAACTATATCACTCACTGGCACTTCACTGATATCACTGGAAATATTGCAAGCAATGGCAAAAGTATCTGATGTGGAGGTCTTGCAGAGAGAACTTGAAGGAAGCTGGAGTCGCAAGATGGCTGATTTTGAAAACAGATTAAAGGCTGCTTCTACACCAAGTAATACCTCTCTTAATCAACTCCGTGAGGAGTTTTATGAATTCAAAGACCTTGTTAGCTCTGTACTCACTCTCCTTCGGCAACAGATTCATGCTTGCACTATGACAATTGATGCTATTGATATGCAGCATAGGCAGAACATTCTCTTATTTAATGGGATCACTGATTATTCTGAACTTAATATTGAACAAGAAATACTGGGCATCATACATAATAAAATGTGTATCCCACATGTAACAAATTTATCCTTTTTACGTTCTCATCGAATTGGTGTTCATAAGGATGGTCATTCACGGCCAATTCTTGTACAATTTCAAGATCATCGCACAAAGCCTGAGGTGTGGAAAGCTAGAACTAAGTTAAAGGGCTCTCAAATATCGGTGTCAGAGATTTTAACCAAAGTGAGACAATCTGTTCATAAAAAAGCACGCAAACACTTTGGATTGAAAAATGTGTGGACCTTCAATGGCAAAATTTTTATCAAACTCCCCAATAACGAACGGGCAAAGATCTCCACTGAAGAGGAGATTGATAATCTCATTGGAAAGTCTCCTGTTGATTGCTCACCAATTAGTCATGGCATAGCTTCTAATAGTGGCGTTACTAATGTTGCAAAGAAGCCCATTCAAAGCCAGCAAAGTTCTTTAAGCTCAAAGAGTCAGTGTGAGATTTCTCGGCGCAATCAAGATGGTATAGTGGGGCAGAAAGAGGATCCTAAAAGGTCCCGCCGTTTAATAGCTAAAAAATAGCTTATTTAAATTATCTTATTATATCCTTAGGTATCTTTTTTTATATTTAATATTAAGTACATTTCATAGTTCTGATTACAACTTTAGTATTATGCCTATAGTTATGAGTAGTTCGCTTGTAATAGTAATAGATGTTTTATTACAATTTTCTTTTTTTAAGTTCTTTTCCTTATAGTATAAACTCCTTTGGAATGTTTGTCCTTATAAATCAAAATAGATTTTAATCATGTTTCATGTCTAGTACATCACTTGTATAAGCTTAGTTTTCTCTTTACTTATTTAGTAGGTTTATCTATGCTATGCAAGTTAACGGTAATAATCTAATTACAATCTTTATAATTTGTGCTAACAATACTTATTGTTTTTTTACTTTTATAAATATACCCTAAAAACTATACATAATATTTTCTATTTGATTTATAATTTTGACATTTTTTTAGCCTTTCTAGACAAAGGACAAATGTACCATACAGCCACTATCGATTTTGTACTTTAATTTTGTAATCGATTTATTATGGTAGACTCTTATTATTTTGTGAGATACCTATTTAGGAATATTAATATTATTAGACTAAATATTTTGCCACTTCAGATATTATATTTTATAGTTTGCACATAAAATTTATTTATATTAAGTTTACTTTGTAAACGGTTAACTGATGGGATGGTGTTGTTTATGTTTACTACGTTTTAGCATATAAATTAGTTTTATAGTTTACATACCTTAATTTTATATTTTTTATATAATTTTGTTTAGTTTTTTTTCTTTTATATATTTATTTAATTTATGTATTATCTTAGTCTATAATTATGTCTGATTTTGAGTCGTTTAGCTCTGCAAATGATTCTTCTGCCATATCATTTTACTCTTGTGATGATTCCTTTACCGACAGTGCGCTTGATTTACACCAACTACTCAAAGAAGTTTTTAAGCCTTTTGATAACTCTCTGAACATATGTCACATAAACGCTCAAAGTATCCCGAGCCACTACACCGAACTCGAAGCTTCATTTTCACCCGAGCATATTCATGCCATATTGGTGTCGGAAAGTTGGCTAAAGCCTTCTTTACCGTCAACATTATATCCCCTACCCGGCTTTGTACTTGTTAGGAATGATCGGGTTGGAAAAGGTGGAGGTGGTGTAGCCATTTACCTACACGCATCAATTCCTCATAAAATTGTTTTAGCATCTCCTTCCTGTTACTCTGCCTTTTCTGAGTTTTTATTTTTGAAACTTGATGTCAAGGGTATAAGGATGCTTCTAGGGCTAGTGTATTGCCCCCCTTCGACACATTACTTCGCCACTTTAGATATGGCTCTTGTTGATATTTGTTCTGAGTGATTATACACTGTATAATCATGGGTGACTTCAATACAGATTTGTTGAAAAACTCTCCTCGTTCCAAAAAACTTCTTTCAATTGTTGAGTCGGTTAATCTTTCTATTCTCCCTTTAAAGGCTACTCATCACAATATTGGAACCGATGACTCATTGATTGATCTCATCTTTGCTGCTTCTCCTGATCGTGTGATGATGCACGGACAGTTACCTGCTTTGGGCATCTCACGTCATGACTTGATTTATGCTTCGTATAAGCTTAAACCTCCCAAATGTTCCCCTTCTGTACTGCATCTGCGCAGATTTTCTAAAATAGATTTTGACAAGCTTAGGGATGACGCTCTTAGTCTCGATCTAACCTCATTTATTGCAGCACCTACTGTTGACGATAAAGTCTCTATCCTTAACCAAAATATTCTCAGCCTTTATGATGCTCATGCCCCAGTTCATAAGGTTAGATTGAAGCGTTCTCCAGCCCCATGGATGACAGAGGGCATAAGGTTAGCAATGACTAGACGTAATCGAGCTTTTCTTCGTTTTAAGAGAGAACGTAATGAAGAAAATTGGTCATCTTTTAAAGCAGCCAGGAATAGGTGCAATCAAATGGTACGGGCAGCTAAACGCCGATATTTCCATAATTGTATTAACAACTCTTCTCCCGCCGAAGTGTGGAAATTTCATATATCTTCTGGTCTTTGCAGGCCAGCTACATTGGATTGTGGTCCTTCTCTATCACTTGATGAAATCAACCAACATTTCGCTTCTGTAACAGCAATGGACCCTACAATTCGCTCTCAAACTGCGGCTTCTATTGCATCTGTGCAAATTCCTAATATACCTACCTTTAATTTCTCTCCTGTTTCGCAGGATGATGTCAAACAGTCTATTTTAGCAATTCAGTCCAAGGCGGTGGGTTATGATGAGATTAGTAGACAAATGGTAGTATTTATACTAGAGCACCTTCTTCCGGCAATTTCCCATATTATAAATTTTTCCCTTGATTCAGGTCAGTACCCTAATCTTTGGAAAAGGGCTTTTATAAAGCCCCTTCCAAAAGTTCCTTCTCCCATTCTTCCCAATCATTTTCGTCCTATATCCATTCTACCCTTTCTTTCCAAAATTTTAGAATCCTGTGTTTACAAGCAAATTTCTTCATTCATTTCGAAACATAACCTACTGAGTATATATCAGTCTGGGTTTCGCCCTGGTCATAGTACCAGTACTGCTTTAATTAACGTCACTGACGATATTAGAAACGGTATGAAAGAAAAAAAAGTAACAGTACTGATACTAGTTGATTTCTCAAATGCTTTCAACACAGTTGATCATGAAATCCTTGTTTCCATACTGTCTCATCTAAATTTTGGCCCTACGGCATTGGAATGGTTTGCATCTTATCTTCGCGGTCGACAGCAGTCAGTCTGTGTGGGGCAAATAACCTCAGCTTGGGCTGATGTGGAAGCTGGTGTACCGCAAGGCGGTATTCTTTCTCCTATAATTTTTTCTATTTTTATAAACTTTATTACCTCCATCTTCGATTGCTCGTACCATCTGTATGCCGATGACCTTCAGCTATACGTACAAGCTGAAATAGGGGATATCCATAATGGGATTAAAAAAATAAATAAAAACTTACAAGCTATCAAGGATTGGTCTACTCGTTATGGAGTGTTGGTCAATCCTTCAAAATGCCAAGCTATACTGGTGGGTAGCTCAAGGATGCTAGCCAAGATTAATCTTGCAGACATACCCCCTATCTACTACAATGAGATTACAATACCGTTCAGTAAGTCTGTAAAAAATCTTGGCCTACACATTGACAGCTCACTGAATTGGAGAACTCAGGTTACTGAACTCAGTCGTAAAGTCACTGCTACGTTACGTACTCTGTATCGTTTAAAACATTTTCTCCCCACAAAGTCTAAGATCATGCTTGTCCAATCACTCATATTACCCATAATTGATTATGCAGATGTGTGTTACCCGGATCTGTCCCAGGATCTTCTGAACAAGCTGGAACGCCTTCTCAATAACTGTATAAGATTTATTTTCGGGCTTCGTAAGTATGACCATATTTCGCAATATAGATCTAAGCTTAATTGGCTTACAATCCGGCAGAGGCGTATTTCCAGAATGTTACTTGTTCTTTTTTCCATATTAAATGACCCATTTTCGCCTTCTTTTCTTAAGAGTAAATTTCACTATCTCTCCTCATCTAATGATAGGGTTCTACGTTCTTCTTCTAACAACAAAATATGTATTCCAATTCACTTCACCGAGTTCTATGGTAACTCCTTTACAGTTCAGGCTGCACGCCTTTGGAACTCCTTGCCTGACGACATCAGAAAAGCACCCAATAAGATTGCTTTTAAAAAGTTGGTGCGTAATCATCTATTAAAGACAACGCTTCTTAGATGAATCATCCATGTCATTTATATTTTGGACGTATATATTTATAGTTATTTATATGTACTATTTGTATATGTATGTCGGTATGAATATATGTATGCTTATGTATGTACGTATATATTTGTATACTTGTATATATTTTTATAGTTTATTTATTGTATATATTAGTAAAATTTATATATAACGTAATTAAATATAAATTTCCATTTTGTTTTTATTCTATATTGCTACACCTACTTCAAATTCTCACCACTCCATGGGTTGACTGGTAGAGAATGCCACAAGGCATTAAGTCCGCCCTTTGTATTCTTTTAGTTTAAGGAATGCAATAAAGAATAAATAAATAAAAAAAATATTATATGAAAACGAAGCATCAAATATCTCCTTGATTTTATTGATACCAATTTTAATACTATCGAATTAGCTCTGACCCAAATGCAAAAGCGCGATTTATCTTTAATATAAAGTTGGGAAATTTTCGATATATACCATATTTTACCTCTTTACCGGTTAGTTGTGATTTGAAGTTCGCGTTTGCAGATTAAATAAAAATTTGAAGCAGTCATCAGGACGTATTCAGAACAAATTAGTTACAAAACTGCTACCAATGACATGATGTTTTATAAATTTGCTTCACTGACATCAGTAGAAGTTGAACGATCATTTTCCATATGTAAATGTATTTTTGATGTAATAGAAATATACTGAAGATTGAATATTGAGAGAAAATAATTGTAATTTATTTCAATTCTATTGAAAGCACAGTTAATGTTGAAAATGAAGATGATTAGTTCATATTGTTTTTATTTATTTAAGTTATATTGTTGAAAATAAATGTTTAAAATGAAATCTGAGTTTGATTAACACTTGTAACCATACCAAGGTTAATATAAAACAAAGCCATTTTTGTCAATCTACGTAACGCATAAACAAACAATAATTAATCAGGGAACTTTCTATTAACTCAAAATGATTGTATAGTAGTGAGTATCACACAGTAAAAATTGTGCAAATCCAGAACCCACCCCTTAATATATATATATAATATATAAATTAGCTCCCGTATTTTGATTAATTAAATAAGTAAAAGTAAATTTTAAAAGTATCTAGCATAAGTAATGTGTAAAGTGTTGGCCAAATATTGTGTGCAAGTGTTATTTCTAAAAAATATAAACGAATTGAGTGGAAAATTGATAAAAATAACCTATAACAGTGTATGTGAAAAAAAAATCCAACAAACAAGAAATATTCGCAAGTTTCACAAATAAACTTTAGTAAAGTGACTATTCTACCTAGGAATTAAAACACAATTTGTGAATGGTTAAAAAAGAATAGTAAAAAAGTAAAAATTTAAATTAATACACAAACATGACGGTTACTTTATTTGAATCAGATGCAATATTATAACATTATCAACCGTATGTCGTGATAATAGTGACTGCCCTGTTTCATCGCCATCTAGCGTCATACATGAGATTAAGGATTTATAAACTTTTTGTCATTTTATGGGATGTGTTTCTGCTTAAAGTGACATCTGTTATCAATAACACTAATTAAATACACGAAAGTGCATAGGGACTCATAATTCCGTTGTGCTAAACAATGAGATCGTAGCGCAGCGGTACAATCGTTGCACTATAAACAAAAGTTTGATGGTTCAAGTCAAATCGACTAATTAACTTATCTCAATTGTAGTAATATTTTTTAAATTATTTATAATGTCAGAAAAAGCAAGTACTTCAAAAACCACAAAAAATAATGATAGTCACCGAAAAGTACAAAATCTTGTCAAATGTCTAAAGTGCAAGAATCTGTTCGACCCAAGGGCTACAGTGTCGTGTTCGATGTGTAAAAATATATACGATTTTGACTGCATCGGACTTTCTGAAAAGTTATATCGATTAAGGGATACGGACTCTAAAAAGAAATGGAAGTGTAAAATATGCGAATCAAAATCAAAAACAAACGTTAAACAAAACTCAGATTTTATAACCAGTAATATAACAGTACGCAAAAAACCATTGTCCCCTAAATATAGCCGAAATGTGGCATCTACTCCTACGAATTTAACGTCCCAAATAAACGATTCTCACATCCTTACTACAATGGACACATCAGAGGAATCGATCATAACATCGCCGGATCAACAATCAAGAAGCGTTGATTACACCTTAAAAGATACATTAAATATACAAGAAATGAAAGAAACTATAAATAAACTATCGTTGGAGCTAGCCAGTACGCAAAATGAACTAGATGATATGATGTTGGAAAATAACGCTCTCAACAGGCAGATAAACAAATTGACTAAAGAAAACGATACACTCAAATCTCAGTGTCAATCGCTACCGCAAAAAAATCTAAGTCGTAGCACCAATAAAGGAAGAAGAACTTCATTGCAATCTCCAATTTCACCTTTAAAGACGCCTAATTCCCAATCGACTGTTGAAAAAAAAACTGATGGATGTTCTAAGGTAGACATTATAACTTATCTACAGCTAAGAATAACACATTTAGAAGAACAATTGTATCAAGCTGAAAAGGAAATTACAGAGTTGAACAAAAAACTCTGCCTTCTGAAACAAGACGCATTCGTGCCTAATACTGCGATTTCGACCTGTAAAAATAGAGATATTAAGCAAGCAGACATTGACGAGATATTAGTTTTTGGCACTCAACAATGCACTAACATGGCGGCAGTATTAACACGTTCTAGACAAAACTCGAAGTATGGGAATTATAGAGTAAAGGTGTTCACGAAACCCTCTGCACCAAGTACCGAAGTACTACGAAATTGTCAAAATCTTCTTATCAAGCCAAATGATAAACTGGTTATATGTGTTGGAGAGAATGATTATGACTTGGAAATACTATAGAAGCAGCTGCAGACTTTATTTAAAAAGTATGTAAATAACAACATTATAGTGCTAAATATCTTTAATAATGACTATATCAATTTTACTGACGTAAATTATACAATTCAAATGTTATGTAATCGATTTAAAAATTGCCATTTGTTAAATGTAACAATAATAATTTATTTTCATTATGTAAATCTATAAACTACACTATTGACTGTATCGATTATAATGAGAAATTTTTAAATATAAGAAACTTGAAAAACTTGGTGATAGGCAGTAAACCAAACCTGACGTTAAAAAATCAGAATATTATCCGAAAGGGAACAATACCTTACTATTTCCCACTCAAAAAGACTGATATTGACCTGGTTAGGTTGAGCCCCGCTGATCCTGTTACACGCCAAAATGTAACATCTGAGAAAAAGAGCACTGTCCCACACTACTTTCCCGTAATTAATAAAAATGATTTATTTCGAGGATAAGTTAGAATATTTTAATAAGTCACAATATTTTAATATCATGCATCAAAACATAGCTAGTATATTATCAAAACAATCGCTGTTGGAATCAACGTTGTGTGAACTATTTGGGAAAGATAAAATCCCAGAAATAATATGCCTTTCAGAAACTTTTTTAAAAGCTTCTTACAAAAACTATTTAAAAATAAATGGCTATACCTTGGCCGCTGCTTTTTGTAGGGATAAGAATAGAGGTGGTACGTGTATCTTGACAAAACACAATATAAATTTCACCGAACTCACACACTTACAAACATATGCTATGCAAAAAGTTTTTGAGGTATGTGGCATAGAAATACCTTTTCACAAGCTAATTGTTATTTGTATTTACAGAACCCATTCCTCTGACCCTACCATATTTCTAAATAAATTGAGGTATTTACTACATGATTTATCAAAAAAAGTAAAACCAAATTACAACATTGTTATAGTAGGTGATTTTAATATAAATACCTTGAAACCTGGCAGCCTGACATGCCACTTAAAAGATCTATGTAATAACTATAATTTGAAACTCCATATCAATGTTCCAACTCGGAAAGAATCGTGTATAGATCACATCCTTAGTAATGTGAAAGACGCTACTGCTCATGTACTGCCTCTCTGTCTGTCGGATCATGAAACAGCGCAACTACTGAGTATTCCGATCCAAAAAAAAAATTCCTAAAACAGAAAAATCCTACTACTTATTCAAAAAAGACTATTCTTTATAAAATATTAAAATGTTTAAGGAATGCTTGAATAGCCTCTCTTGGTCTGAAGTATATAGTGAACCTAACTTGAATATAGCCTTCAATAACTTTCATTCGAACTTTAGGTTGTTCTACGATTTGTGTTTCCCAACTAAAAAAGTAAAGGTTAATAACTCAAACAAAAACAATCGCATGTGGTTCAGTAAAGGCTTACTAAAAAGTTGTAACACAAAGAGAAAACTCCGATATAACTATTATACACATAAATCAGCAAGCAATAGACAGAAATAATTTTACATATTCAAATATCTTAAAAAAATGTATAAATAAATCTAAGAGACTTGCAAACATTAAATTTATTCAAAACAGTAATAATAAATGTAAAGCAACGTGGTCAATAATAAAATATGAAATAGGTATAACACAAAGAAAAGCTTCTGTTGACTATCTAAAAATTGACGACTCCGACATAGCAAACCCGGAAGAAATATCCCAAATATTTAACAACTACTTTACAAACATCGGTATTAATAATGTAAACAATGGCGAAGGCTCTTATATTAAGAACAATTTTAACTTAAACACAATGTTCCTTAAACCCATGTCAGTAAATGAAGTAAAATTAGAGGTAATGACCTTAAATAAAACCAGCTCTGTAGGTTACGATGGCATAAATACACACATATTGAAGTCATGCATTGATAAAATAATTGACATATTGACTGATCTTGTCAATTTGTCGTTCTCATCAGGTAGCTTTCCAGAAACATTAAAATCCTCCATTGTAAAGCCTATACACAAACGTGGCAATAGAAACGTCGTTAGCAATTATCGTCCAATTACCCTTGTACCTATACTTTCAAAAGTATTTGAAAAGTGTATGTATAAAAGGCTCGTAGAATTTTGCAACAAGTTTAACATTATAAATAAAAATCAATATGGCTTTCAAAAACATAAATCGACTAACTTAGCTATTTATCACCTAATCAATACATTGTTGACCAATATTAATGACAATTATTTGACTACGGGACTGTTTTTTGACTTAACTAAGGCATTTGACTTCGTATCTCACGATCTATTATTAAATAAATTGGAAAAAAAATAGGAATAAGGGGTATTACGTTGCAATGGATTGCTTCGTATTTAACAAATCGTACACAATGTGTCACGATAACAAAATTTATCAATAAAGAACTAAGAACATATAAATCCATCTACCTTGAAAATATTAATCGGGTTCCACAAGGCAGTATCTTAGGGCCCATATTGTTTATAATATATATTAATGACATATCTGATGCGACAAGTCATGAATGTATCACATACGCTGATAATATTTCAGTTATAGTTAGGACTAAAAAAATAAGAATTCAATATATAATCACGAATTGGACATAAATAATACAATCGATAATATAATTGAATGGCTACACGCTCACAATTTAAAAATTAATTTGGCAAAATCAAATTATATTCAATTTAATAAATCAAAATATAACCAATACAATTTCAAGCTAAACAACAATGAAACCGCGAAAATTTCGGTGTTTTAAGCAGTCTTGTACTACTCCGTCATTCCCACAAAACATACATATTATATAACTGGTCATTCCGGCCTCGTCCGCATTCGTGAGTGGATACCGTATCGCTTGATTGCAGCGAAAAAGATCGCCGTAGAAATACTAAATATTTCAAAAACCAAATTTGATATAAACTTGATCAAGGTAAGATATTATTATTATTTTTATAGTCACAGATTTTTATTAAAATATTTTGTTTCGCTAAAAGCACGCAGGATTTATATATAAATATGTGTATATGTGCTTATACGTCTTGAACTTTATAAACCTGAAAGTGTACTTCGGTATCTGTGAATGGAACTCCTCGACGAGGAGAAATAGATGTGCCGAGTTTGGGCTCGTTTTGTTAGTTATGACGAGACTTTACCTTCGGACTTGGTAGATGGACCTGAAAGTGTTCTTCGATGACTGCTACTGGAACTTTTCGACGAGGAGAACTAGATGTGCCGAGTTTGGGCTCGTTTATTAGTTATGATGAGACTTTACTTCCGGACAAGATAGAGTGACTTGAAAGTATACTTTAGTCACTGCTAATGGAATTCTTTGACGAATAAAACTACAAATTACAATTTTTTTTAATATTTCACTTACATATGAGCATTATGTGTCATGCACTTTTGGATTTTCCATTTTTTTTAATTGAAGTTTGACATAATATTATCGAAAAATTGGAAGTATAACAAGGTTATTATTGAAAACATGTGTGTATTCAAACAACTTTAAAAAATTCCGTATTTATTTATTTATTTTTAACAAGATCCACAGCACTAATTACAATGTAAATGAACTTAAGAAATAAACTTTCAGCCAATAACGGATCTATTTTATACATTTTTAACGTAAATTAATCGACCGACAATCAATAAATTTGAGCCACGAAAACATAAAATTTAAGATTAAAAACGGCGCGTCTCTCTTTATTTTTATTAAATTGGTTATTAAAAGTTCTATGCAATCGACTGACCAATGCGTTTTGTGCGTAATTTGATTTTGATCGTGTCACAGCAAATAATTTTGTGTCTCGTTCTAACTATTGGGGCGCAGAAATTCTGTATTTTGGTTGATAGTTCAGGGCTATCTATATCCGATTCGTTGCTCGTTGTTGATGACACGCCTTTTGTGCCATCAGCCATGTGTAAAAATTATTATCTTTTTTATGCTTTCTTTTACTTGTTTAATTTAAATTAAATTAAGTTTATTTTACATCAAAAATCACTTAAAATCGGAAGGATACTTGTTTTAAGTGGGTAACTACGTGTTTTTCTACGTGTTTTCTTTAAAATTGAGAGTAAGTGACTTTTTTATGCAGAGATTACAAACATTTTGTACTATTTTTTCTTTTATAAAAAACGTTTATATAAGTAGGTACAGGTAAATCACCATAAAAACCTTGGTTTTTATTATATTAAATTTTCACCTAATAATAATATTTATAAATATCAAACAATCAAGAACCTTAATTTGAAAAAAAAAAGGTTTATAATTCACTAATATTTACAAATGTTATATATTCTTTAATGTTATAAAAATGTAAAAGTAAAGTCGATTTGAAACCGTCTAATTAGTAAGAATAGCAAAACAAGTGTTTTCAAAAGGAACAAAACACCGGCGTTATACGGCGGCGGATTGACAAAAGACGCGAAAATTATTAGCGAACTTTTTTATGCATGAACGGTTTCGAACTGTTTCAAGCAAAAATACCTTATACCATATCACAAGAGCACATAGTACTTCGTAGGTCTATTCGGCCATATGATAGTAATAAGACGGAAGTTCAACCATTTTAAGCAAAATTAAACAATAAGACAAACGCTTGTTTTTTTAACAGGAGACTTGTTTCCCAGGAATTTATTTACAACTTGAGTTTGTGAGCAATCGCAATGAGTGCTATTATTTGTTCTCATTAGACTATTTTTCCACAACATGATTTAAAACCCACAAAGTAAAAAGAGTACCATGTACAAGTTAAGAAAAGGTAGTCAACTCCTAAAAATTTAAAATTTTCAAAATATCCAGAAACTAAGCTGTATGCATGAACTATTTGAAAAATAATGAACACTTTGTTCTGGATAAATTTTCCAAAAACGCAATTTGAGCGAGTTAGAACGATTTTTAAAAAGACACGACTCGCGTGTCATTCGTCAGACACAAAAATAAACGACGGCACGCCTGGCGTGCCATCAGCATTGAACCGGTGATATTCGTTGCATATTCCGTGTTAAAAGGACAAGTCAGCAAGTACACGCCTATTTTTGAGAGTCGTGAGATTATGATAATGACAGGATTCATCATAGTTTTTAAAAAAGCAATGCGACCGATAATTTAAGTGGTTTATGAATTTTTCTTGCATTTCCTCCAAAACTTGAGTATAAATGATATACTGAGGGTTCCAAATTATGCTACAGTATTCTAGAATGCTCCTTACATAAGCGTAATATAGTACTTTTAGGCAACATATGTCTGAGCAGGGACGACTAACACGCAGTACGAAACCCAGGCTTCTGTACGCTTTGTTTTTAATAATTTTTGTATGATCAGAAAATTTCAACTTGCAATCAGTGTGAACACCGAGATCCCTAACACAAGCCGATTTTACAATTTTAGCATTACTAATATAGTATTCAAAATTGATTGGATGTTTCTTGCGAGTAAAGGAGATAAAAGAATATTTATTTATATTTATTCCAATTCGATTATCAGTATCATATTGTTCTAGACGGTTTAGATCAGCTTGTAGGCCAGTACAATCCATATCATTTTTAATTTTCATATATATTTTGGTGTCATCAGCGTACATAAGGAATCGAGCATGTTCGAAGCAAGCATCTACGTCGTACAAATATGAAGCGTACAAAAGTGGTCTCAGAATGGATCCTTGTGGAACGCCGGAAGGTATCGCAATAAAATCTGAGCAAAATCCTCCTATAATGACAGCTTGAGATCGATTGCGTAAATAAGATTCCATCCATCTTACCAAGTTACCCCGGATACCAAATTCATAAAAATTTACATAAAAGAATAATGTGATCCAAACGGTTAAACGCCTCCTCAAAATCTGTGTAAATCACATCAACCTGCCATCTATGTTACTCAATACGTAATTGATAAATACCCCCAGATTAGTAGCTGTGGACGGACTCTTCATGAACCCATGCTGCTCTATTGGTATTGAGACAGGTATTACAGGATAAATAAATTTATGTACGACCGACCCTCTCGAACACTTTGCTCAACACGTTAAGTATCGAGGTAGGTATAATCATGTTATACGTAACTTTTTTAATGCGCTTAAGGCATGCGCAATTGGATTTACCAATTTATTTTTGACAATTAACGCTATCCTGACGTATTTCCGAGATCAAAATTGGATTTCTCAATTGAAATTTCCGACATATACATTAATATATATTTTATAACGCCATCTGCCGGAAGTCGTAAGATCTTTTTGGTCTTTCCTATTATTGCCACGGGATGAAACGTAGGATGACAGAGGCGAGGGAGGAACATTATTTCCACACCATTAGCATTAATAGAAGTAATTTTACGATGAGTAGGAGAATTCTAGTTATTGTTAAGAGATTTGAAGCTTGACATATAAAAAAAAATTGAAGTCTACGATTCTCATTTTTTTATAAACTACTTTATTATACAGGATAATATAAAGAACGGCTTTATGTATTGTAAAAGTCGAGAGGCAGGTGAGATTGCTTGATTAAATTCCTTCATATGCTCATTTCACACAAGTTCGAGTATGTTGTCCGCATGCTCCAATTATACGGCAGTTATAGGACCACAATATGCTGGTGTATTGTGCCAGTGATTTTGTTTACTTTGGAATTGATTTTTTGCGCGATTTCAAAATATTTCGACTTTTCAATTTATATAATATGTCCGATTCCAAATTTTACCATTGAAATCGTTTTCTGTTTCATATTTGATCTTAACATGAGTGTGTGTGTGTGTGTGTGTGTGTGTGTGTGTGTGTGTGTGTGTGTGCGTGTGTGTGTGTGTGTGTGTGTGTGTGTGTGTGTGTGTGTGTGTGTGTGTTGTGTGTAACCGCTTGCAACTTTACAGTTCGGCCTAATATAGAATACGGTTCTTATCTCTGGGACGGGGTACCCCAGTACCATCTCTTCCCACTTGACCGTAGACCGCACTTGACAGTGCGGTTCGAATCGTTGACGACCGAGTTCTTTTTCATCGGCTAGATTCACAAAAGGATGTTGTATCGCTTTATATTTTCTATCGTATTTACCACGGGGAGTGCTCTGAGGAATTGTTCGGACTAATTCCAGTCGTCAAATTTCACGAACGCACATCGCGTCAAAACTCACGATACAGTAGTAGATTCATAAAAATGACATTTGACGAAAGACATTTTAATAATGATTTCTTATATTAAAGCGAACACTACACACTGAAAATAACTATTTTTACGGATTTTAAAAGAAATTAAAGAGCTGAAGGTACTTCGGGCTAACTTTGACATCGGGACCTTAATCACCTCAGTCCCCAAAGAATAGTGCTGAAAAGAACCCAAAATAATTTCCCGCGCTCTGCTCTGCTCAAGGGTGAAAACGCACCTGCATTTTTAATCTTAATTGATGATATATGTAGATGTCTATGGGCTACAGCATCCACTTACCATCAGGTGGACTGTGTGCTCGTTTGTCACCTTTATTTTATAAATAAAACTTATTTCATACAAAGAATACCACAGATCACTCCCTGTCGCTTTTGAGTACTTAATGTAATGTCTGATAGCCAGTATCACTGGATATATCGCTCATATGCCGGAATAGAGTTATACGCATGCTGCTGATTACTTCATCTGAATTTTAATATACCTAATACCTTATACTATGAACTGCAGCATCAAACGTCTGGCAACTTTGGACAAAATGCAACCGGGCTGAAGAGGCAAACCGAAGAGGCAGAGTTAAACCTCTACTTCACGCTGGTATTCTGTGAGGTCGTGGTACCAGCCCGGTTCGAGCCGGCCCATCCGTTCGACAGCAAAAGCTGCCGCGTGGCTCTACCACTGTTAAAACTTTGGTTTTGCTTTCTTTGTTTTTCTGTTGCTATTTACACTTAATAGTAAAATGAATACACGCAACGCCAAAACGCGACAATTGGAGAACCAACTTCAAATGGCGCATCAAGAACTTAAGGCGTCAAAGGAGCAGTGTAAGCTGTTATAAAAAGAAAGGGATGACAATGAAAAGGAAATAATAAATATAATAGCTAAAAATACTAAGCTAAAAAGTGATATGGTTAAGTTATATTCATTTGTTTCAAAAGAAAGGGATGAACTTCAGAGAACAGTCGATGAGTTTGACCAATGCAGCAAGGAATATGGGGAATCCCTCAGATTAATTGCTGCATTGCAGTTACAGTTAAGTAAGGCTAATGAGCAGATTGTGCAATTAAAACATTAAAATTAAACAAGAAAAGCAATAATTAATTAATAAACTTAAAATATATTCAATTGAGGTGGAAAATATGAATCACTGTTATCAGAATGATATAGAGTGTCGAAATTCAACATATTTATCCCTTAAAAACTCCCTACAAATTTTATCAAATAAATATACATCGGCTCAAGATGAGATAAAAGAACACAAATTGGCCATGAATGATCTGGTAAAATCATGTAAATATAATGAGGAGCGCTTTGACTCCTTAATAAAACATCGGAGTGAGTATCAGCGCTCCATACCAAGGTAATCGGGGACAATATGTGTAAATAACAAAGTAAACAGTAAGGACTCATTATTTTCACCTACACTGATGACAGTCCCATGACAAAGGATATAAACTTAAAAAGCAATGTAAATATATAAAAAAAAAATAAAGTTATTATGTATTGTGATGATATAGGCAAAATTTTGGGCATTATGTTAAATAACTGTTTAGAAGGACATATGATCAGTAATTATTGCATGCCAGGAGCAACCTTTAGTCATATAATGAATAAAGTTTTAGCTAGTAAATTTTGCCCTAATAGCACATTAATAATTCTTCTTGGGAGAAGAGGCAATATAAACAAAAATCAATTATTAAAATATATTGATCATTTAAATAATTTAAATGTACATAAAATTATCTTGTTTACATTGCCTTACATACAGGGTTGGCCGCAGGAAAATAAAATAAGATATGATTTAAATTTATTAATGAATAACTTTTCATGTAATAATAATTTAAACTTGACATTTAATTGTTATAATTATAATAATAAATTTAATTTAATATACATAAATAATTTAGGTATTACCTAACTAAATATATTTTAAGACAGATAGCAAATGTGCTATCTTATTGTTTATATATTAACTCAGCCAAGAACTTGGCTACATAGACATCTGCTCCTTTTGAGCAGTATAATGACTTAATATGTAATTTGGAATCAGTTCCAAGTAATTTAAATTAGAAAATGAGACAATAGAGGTAATCTCTAGCAGTTGTAATAATTTAGAATGTGGCTTACAAATCTTTAATTGTATGTCTCCACAGAGTGATAATGAAAATTGTTTACACCTGGTGCATCAAAATATACAAGGCATAATAGGCAAAGAGGTAGAAATTGAGATGTTCTTAAATAGCAACAATATTCATATTTTATGTATTACTGAACATTGGTTAAAAGCTTATAAATTAATGTTTAACTTCAGTAATCACCAGGTGGTCAGTTCTTTCAATAGAGAAACGGTTTTTAGTTTGGAGTTTGAGCACCTCATTGTTATGAGCGTCTACAGATGTTCCCCCATGTTCTGTATACGATACTTTTGAAAAAATTATGGAGGAAGTTTTTGCTAAGCTTAATCAACAGAATAAATCTGTTGTAATATGTGGAGACTTTAACATCAATCTCCTAGAAGCTTCCTCAATCAATATTAAATTCAGATCACTGTTTAAATCATATGGTCTTTTTAATTTATTTTTAGAGCCAACGAGTATTGCTCAATCTAGTGCAACATGTATAGATAACATTTTTACAAATGTGAAGCTGTTGCATAAATGTATAATTCAAAAATTAAGTTCTGATCACTGTGGACAAGTGGTTTCATTACCATATGTTCACAAAAAGCAAGTAGATAAGAAAGTTGTGTTTGTTCCAGTAAATGTACGTCGCTTGGAGAAATTCAGAAGTAACATAGTGATATAACTTCCATCACTTTCATATTAAAATGATCCAAATTTTTGTATGGAACATTATTTAAGCTTATTTGCAATGAATTTAATAATACTTTTACTTCTAAAACATTCTCCTTGAACAGTCGGAAGTAATTTAATGAATGGGCGACAGTAGGAGTCCATAAGAGCAGACATAGGTTATATGATCTTTACCATGAAAGGTCATATAATCATAGCGTCGAATTTAGGGAATATGTAAAAAAATATTCAAAAATATTTAAAAGAGTGTGCTTCACAGTCAATTCTTTGCATTTGAGCAACAAAATTAAGACGGCTTACAATAAATTTAAAATGACATGGAGTATAATTAATAGCGAAACTGGTAACATCAACTCTCGCAATTCAAATTACCAGTTAAGTATTAACAACTTATTAACTGTATCAGATCAGGACGTAGCAATGGTTTTTGAGAAATATTTTACTGATATTCCGATATTAACCACTAAGTCACTGAATTCTTCTCCTGCGGTCGCCGAATCATTTCTTAAACAAAATTTAAATGCGTGTACAAAGAATTTTACATTTCATAAAGTATCATCAAAAGATATTGTAAAATATTCTAAAACTATTAATGTTAAAAAAACTGCGGATCTGTGGAAGATTTCCGTTAAAGTTATTGCGTCTATAATAGATACAATCGCGCCTCATTGAGCTATTATTTTTAATACTAGTATCGAATCTGGTGTGTTTCCTGATTTAATGAAGTATAATAAAGTAATACCTTTATTTAAATCTGGTAGTACATTAGACCCCGCCAATTTTAGACCTATTTCTGTACTACCAACACTTAGTAGGATTTTTGAAAAATTTTTCTTGATCAAATGTGAAATTTCTTTAATATTAATAATTAACTTCATAAAAATCAATTTGGTTTCACAAGGGGTCGCTCGACAACTGACGCTGGTGTTGAGCTGATTAAATATATATTTAATGCATGGGAGAATTCACAGGATGCTTTGGGTATATTTTGTGACCTATCCAAAGCCTTCGATTGTGTCCTTCATGAAACATTAATCAGGAAACTTCAACACTACGGTGTAAGAAGTGATGCTCTTAAATTAATTATTTCATATTTAAGTAAGAGAACGAAAAAGTTGTCATTCCGGGTCGATGGTACAGATGGGCGTGCCTCAAGGCTCAATTCTCGGCCCCTTCCTGTTTCTTGTATACATTAATGACTTACCTTACATAGTAGGAGATAACCATGATATAGTATTATTTGCAGATGACACTTCTTTAATTTTCAAATTAAGTCGACAATTGCTAAAATATGACGAAGTAAATAATGCTATATCTAAATTAGTAAATTGGTTCAATGTTAATAATTTGCATTTAAATGGCACTAAAACGAAATGTATGAAATTTATGACTCCAAATGTCAAACAATTAAATACTAATGTAATTTGAAATGGGGAGAAACTGAGTCTTGTAGATACCACCATTTTTCTTGGAATCACACTAGACGCGAAGCTTCAATGGAGCCCCCATATATCAAAACTAGCAAGCAGACTTAGTTCTGCAGCATATGCCGTAAAAAAGATCAGAAGTCTAACTAGTGTTAAAACAGCTAGACTAGTTTACTTAAGCTATTTCCATAGCATAATGTCGTAAGGTATTTTGCTATGGGGCA
Source organism: Parnassius glacialis (assembly GCA_033319125.1). Classification (NCBI taxonomy): domain Eukaryota; kingdom Metazoa; phylum Arthropoda; class Insecta; order Lepidoptera; family Papilionidae; genus Parnassius; species Parnassius glacialis. Next base: position 41,098,677 of record JAVANC010000012.1, on the reverse strand, counting down.
CGCAGCTGACACTGAAATTATATTTGTTTTACGGAATAGGGCCATAAGAGCAATTTATAATTTAAAACCTAAAGAGTCGCTGTGACAAAAATTTAAGGAAATTAATATATTAACTTTGGCCTCTCAAAACATTTATGAAAATGTAATGTGGGTACACAAAAATAAAAGTAGTTTAACAAAAATAAGTGATATTCATTCTGTAAATACTAGGAACAGACACAAGCTAGTAGTACCAGTTACTCGACTCCATCGAGTCAGTAATTCATTCTTGGGACGATGTACACTTTTACAACAAAATTCCAAAAAATATACAAAATTTGACCTGCTCAAAGTTCAAAAACTTTATTAAACTAAGTTTGTTTAAAAAGGGTTATTATAGTATTAAAGAATTTATAGATGATAATAGCCCGTGGAAATGAGGTGATTGCTACCAAGCTATTTCTAATTTGTTGTGTTGTTAATTTGTGTAACATACATGATTGTTAGCTGTTATTTAAAAAAAAAGTCCCGCTGGGTTTCTTGCTGGTTCTTCCCAGGACAGAGGTTTTTTTTTCAAACCAGTGGCAATTATACAAAAGAGTGACTTTCAATAAGTATTATTTATAATCTATATTGAATAAAAAAAGTTTCTGTTTCTGTTTCTGTTTCACATCCGTAAGTTATCACTAGCAACATGCACTGGTTGTACAATTTCGTTTTAAGGTTTTGAGGAATGTCTGACGAGTAGATATGTCGTAGTTTCCCGAACGCTGCCCAGCCTAGTTGAATCCGTCGATTGACCTCTCGGTCGAAGTTGGACTTACCTAGTCGGACTATTTGTCCCAGGTAAACGTACTCGTCAACAACTTCGATCTTAGTGCTTCCAACAACTACCGGCATAGGTGAGACATGGACATTGAACATGATCTTTGTTTTGTCCATGTTCATCTTAAGAACTATCCGTTCGGAGACACTATTGAGGTCATTGAGCATGGTGCTTAGATCCTCCAGCGATTCTGCCATAAGGACTATATCGTCGGAAAATCTTAGGTGAGTGATGTAATCACCATTGATATTAATACCGTATCCTTTCCAGTCCAGAAGCTTGAAAACATCTTCCAATGCAACGGTGAAGAGTTTCGGGAATATAATGTCACCCTGTCTTACACCTCTTTGTAATTGGATAGGTTTTGTACTCTGGTTCTGTACTTGGATAGCCTTCGTAGCTCTACTGTACAAACACTTCAGCACTTCGATATACCGACAGTCAACTTGGCACCGCTGAAGTGACTGCAGCACCGCCCAAATTTCGACAGAATCAAAGGCTTTCTCATAGTCCACGTACGCCAGGTATAGTGGCAAATTGTACTCTTCGGACTTCTGTACAACTTGCCGATGGGTATGTATGTGGTTTATGGTGCTAAAGCCCTTTCGGAAACCGACTTGTTCGGGAGGCTAGAAGTCGTCAATTCTGCGCGCGAGACGATTCGTAATGACTCTTGAAAACAGCACGTAGACGCAGCTCAGAAGGGAAATCGGTCTGTAGTTCTTCAAAAGAGCGTTGTCACCTTTCTTTAAGAACAAGACAATCGCACTTCTGCTCCACGCCTCCGGTGTAATGCCACCATGGAGGACGGAATTAAAGAGCCTCTGAAGGACTTCAAGTACCGGTTTTCCACCCGCTTTCAGAAGCGCCGCTGTAATTCCATCCTTGCCTGGGGCCTTACCGTTTTTAAGATGCTGGAGAGCCATTTAAATCTCACTCAAACTGACGTCCGGGATATCTTCGGAATAGTGTCGGATAAGACTCGCTCTTGGATCGTTACTCACACTTTCGTGTGGCTTCAACGATGACGTGTACAGCTGCCCATAGATCCTCTCAATTTTACTCAAAATCTCAGGTGCCCCGGAAACAATGCTGCCACACTCGGTCCTCAGCTTTGACAGTTGGCTCTTTCTGGCAGACAGATCTCTGACAAAGACTTTGGAGCCTTGGTTCCGCTCGATCGCTTCTTCAATACAAGCTGTATTGAAGTTGCGTAAGTCCTGCCGCATGCATTCAGAGATCTGTCTGTTCAGTTGCCTGTATGCTGTCAAATCTGTTGAAGAATTTAGCTTCATCTCCCGTCTTACAGTCATGAGATTAAGAGTGTGATCGAAGAGTTTTTGTGTTCTTCTGCTGCGGGTCTTGCAGAACTTAGCTCCAATCGCATGGACAGTTTCCACGAGATTGTCATTCAAATCGTCCACTTCATTGCAGTCTTCTAGGCACTGAAAACGCTTTTGTAACTCGAGCTGAAAGTTTCGGGACTCTGGATTAGAGCACAAGGGGGACGGAGCGTTGACTTCATTAGACGAGACTTCTCCAACTTAATGTTAAGGTTCAGTGTGCCTCTAATCATTCGGTGATTGCTACTTGTTTTTACCCTTGCGATCACGGAGCCATTACTGAACAGTTGTTGTCTGGTCGTCATAATGAAGTCAATCTCATTTTTTGTCGAACCGTCGGGACTCGACCAGGTCCAATTCCTGTGGGGCCACTTCTAGAAGAAAGAGTTCATCATAAAGAGTCCTTCTTTCTCCATGAAGTCGGCCAGCTGCTGGCCCCTTGGGTTCCGTTGCCCTATTCCCAATTTCCCTACTTTCAGCTCACCGATATCTCTTGTGTCTAGTTTTGCATTGAAGTCGCCCATTAACACCGTATATTGGGTTTTGGAGGAATGCATGGCTCTAGAGATATCCTCATACATTTCCTCCACCTCCTCATCGGGGTGTGCCGAGGTTGGTGCGTAAACCTTCAGCGAATACCGTTTGGTGATTCTGAGTATAAGGTACGCATCCCTCGTCGACACACTCTCGAACTTTACAACGTTGTTAACGAGAGACTTGTGGACGATAATTTCGACACCTCCTTGGGACAGATGGTCGCCCTCCCGGTTATAGAGCAAGTTGCCGGATTCGAGGATTACCGTGTCCTCCTCCTCTCATCGGACTTCGGATAATCCTATAATATGCCAGCGTAACTTGTCTATCTCTTTTTCCAGCTCCACGATCTTCTCGTCAGTCCTCAGGGTGCGTGCGTTTTACGTTGCCAGGTCAAGTCGTCTAAGGTGGCAACCGAACCTCTACCGGAGATTCTTAGCACCCCCTGCCCCGCCGTTACTACTTTACTGCCGTTACTGGTCGCCACCGTAGCCAGGAATAGTGGGGCCGCCGGGGACTGGGGGCCGTCTCTTTGTTTCTCTCTTCATAGGGGGTAATTGCCATAGTTGCCACGCTTGGCTTGCGGGTTGGCAACCGCAGTTTTTTTATATTGTAATTTCGGCTACTACCAGGAAGATGCTGCTGCCGAACTCCTGCCTGTTTCCCTTTGTCGCCTTTTACGACACCCACGGGAAGATATGGGGTAGTGGATATTCTTGACCGCCACTACCCGACTTACACACTACTTGAAGATAAACAAATAGTTTTAATAATTTTATATAATATTTAAATTTTTACGTGGTACAGTCACACTGCTATATTAAGGATGTAGCACAATAAACAAATTATTATGTAGCAATAAATAAATTTATTATTCTTATTAATTTTGGACGTGGTAAAGCCGTGCTGCAGCTATATTAGTAGTATAGTTGTAGCACTAATGTGTCGGCTCGATCGCAGTAGGACCACAATTTCACAGAACACCTGAGTAAAATAGCAGCTTAATTCGGCACGGTGAGTTTATAAAACAGGAGACTCTTTTTATTGGAAACGAGACTTTCCATCTTATTCTTTGGGTAAAAAAGCGTCTGAATTTTTATTCTTAATCGAGGATAGATGAAGATGTTTATGGACCACAGCATCCACTTAGCATCAGTTGAAGTGTTCGCTTGTTTGTCACTCTTATTTCACAAAAATATATGAAGTTAATATGAATTTGAGACAAATTTTCTGAGCAATTCTACAAACAACGTACTTGACAATTAATACAATATTTATGCATATATATGTATATGTATATTAAAAATATGTTTTAGAGAGATTGTTTTGCGAATAATACGAACGAATGTTACATCTCATTTCGTAGGATTATTAAAGCTTCACAATGGAGATGCCGTTCATTTTACCAAAAACATGAAGTAAATAAGTCTAATGCTTTGTTAAATGTTTTTGATGTAAGCCACGGCGCCCACCTAAGCTACATGATTTCGACATGGCTTGTAGCATGATTCTGACGATGCTCTGACGTGACCACGAGTGACACTGCTTGCACCAACCTGTGCAACAATAGCATGTCGCAGACTTCATTTTGGACCAAAATCTCGCCTGAAGAGGATAAACATGCCCTTGCTTTGCTACAGATTTCAAACATTCAAAGTGCCAGCTGAAAATTTTGAGTACATCCCCAAGGGAAAAAATTTGAAAAGTGGTGGTACTTTCAATTTTATGAAGGAATTAGAATTACATTTCGCATAGATTTGCCCTACAAGTTGCAAGAAGCATCTTGCGAGTTCCTGTTATTGTAATCGGGTCTAGGATAATCATATAAACATGGTTTTTCATGAACTAAATAAATTAATTTAATATTAAAACTACAAGTTTCGTGTTACGTGCCACTTCAATGCGTCACTAGTAGCAAGCTGAATGGCACGTCAGATCATGCGGCGTCACGCCACGCATATGGGCGTCACTACATACATTCCCTTTGAATGTTGAGGCGAGTGACATGTTACGCGTCAAATCACGCGTCAGATCACGTGTTACGTTACGTAGGTGGGCGCCGCGCTTAAGTCATACGTGTAACAATATTCGTGTACACATCAATTGTCCAATAAAACTCTACAACTGGACGAAGCGCTTGACTACTATTCCACGTGATGATAAGTGGTGATGTAGCCAAAGATGGTGATGTAGCCAAAGATGGTGATGCGCACTGACTTAACGGAAGCCTATTCACTCTTGCATTGAAGATACCCACATATTAATTACATTGTAAAGAGAGTTTCGCCACTATCATTTCAGCATACTCACAGGACTGTTTTTATCTACATCGTTAAAGTAAAACTAAGTACTGATGTACCTCTTCTCAAATACGGTGAACAGACGGCATGACCTTCTCGATTTTTTATAAGTATTTTCGGAGCATAGGTGCTTTGATAAGTACCTATATTATAGCCGAAAGAGAGCCGATATTTGGGCGGACTTGGTATAACTGTGATGTGGCATAAGTTTGTTCAGCAGTTAGAAAATGTTGGGTAGACGACTTCAAGGCCAATAAAGATACGCTACTTTATATATAATTATGGTAATAGTGACAATCGAGCACAAAGTCCACCTGATGGTAAGTGGCTGCTGTGGCCCACATATAAACACATCTATTCTCGATTCAGAATCAAAATGCAGATACATTGCCACCCGTGAGGACAAAGATGGAATGGCTCAATAAAGAGAGTCTATAGTAACACAGCAACATTAAGCTGCTATTTTACGCTAGTATTCTGTAAGAGCGTGATCCTTCCCCGGTCAAGCCGATCCATTCGTGCTACAGCCATAATTAAGCATGGCTGTACTACGTTAAAAGATAATAAAAATACTTTTAGTGAAGTGGCTGCGTAAAAAAAATTACTACACAATATCAACCTGTGGCGGCGCTATCGAGATAACTCAAGCGAAACACACCGAAGCCTAAATCTCGCTACCAAAGTTTCCAAGTACTGTTCACAACTCCGAACTATCATACGGAGCGTTGGCTTCTCCCTAGGCAGAACCCTGCTCGGCAGGAGATCACTCCTTTTTCTTCCACTGCCAAAAATGCATAGTTGTCGTTACAGATTACTGACTGAAATAGGAGATAATAAAATACCTGCAGTTGTCACCCGCCTGCGAAGCGTGGCAAATATGTCAATTATACCTTATGAGACAATATGTGGAAAGACCTATGGCCTCAATAGTGCACTTTTGATAAAATGTATATATTTGTAACTGTAACTTTTTCAAATAAATATATAATTTTCTTAATATGCAAGTAAGTTTACAATGACCGTAATTACTGCAAATTCAAAGCCATTTATTAAAAAAAAATTGTGTTTTTTTATAAAAAATTGCAAAAGACGGTTGACATCTACAGCTTGAATAACAAGGGTTAGGTTAGTCGACAACTGCGAAAGCAGCAATAACTGAGTGCTTGACTTAAGTGGCAAAGCTACAAAAGCGCCACTCTATGTATTTGTCAGAGTCAGTGCATTTCAGTCAGCAAATATTTCAAACGAACACGAGTTTGATAACATCGAACACGCGCACTGTCGTCAGGTACCATCCTCTTTTTTGTAGAATAAGGGTGACAAACGAGTACACAGTCCACTTGATGGTAAGTGGTTTTTGTGGTCCATAGACATTTACATCTATTCTCGATTACGAATTAAAATGCCACCCGTGAGACCTAAGATGGTATGTCTCGTTTCCAGTAAAACGTTGAGCTACTAATTTACCGTGGTATTCTGGGAGAGCGTGGTTCTTTCTCGGTCGAGCCAACCAATTATAGCAGCAGCATGTTTCTACAACGTAAAGCGTTCCTTTTGCAAAAGTTATACGAATTTTGACCAAAGATGATATTCATTATCATAAGAAGCATTCTATATTTCCTCACTCTCATTGCCTCATCTTCACACTCAATTAGACAGCAACCAGGTGCAGGAACAACGTATTTACTGGCGTTGCCCCGTTATAAGTGTTATCTTGCCATCTGCTGGAAGTTTTTGGTATTTCCCATAGTTACCTCTTACCACACCCACGGGGAGAAATGAGATGATGGGTCCTCTTACGTCTCTATCACAAAACATTCGCTACTAAGCATTGTTTACACAGGATTGGTACTAATTTTGACCTAAAGCGATACTACTTATTATTAAAAGCTTTGAGGCTTGACATTTCAAAACATAAAAATAAAATGTAAGAAGAGTCTACAAGTTAATTTTTTTATAAACATACTGTATTATGCAGGATAACATAAAGAACGGCTTTACGCCTTGTAATAGTCAAGAGGCAGGTGAGATTGCTTGATTAGATTCCCTCACACGCTCATTTCACTCATGTTCGAGTATGTCGACCGCATGTTCCAATTATACAGCAGCTATAGGATACAATATGCTGGTGTGTTGTGCCAGTATTTTTCTTTTGAATCCGTTGTAGACTTCTCTTTCTTTCTTTATGCTCTAATATTTAAATTTTATAATTGAAATCGTTTTCTGGTTCATGTTTGACTTTAACACGAATAGGTTTTTCTTATTTAAGGACGAATTCAACACCATTTTAATACAAAAACTATTGAACTTATCAACGTCAAATTTATACAGGTTGTACAACTTTGTATACAACACCCAGAGTTGTTTTGCAACAACATTGTTGTTAAAAATATTCTTTAATACAATATTTTTCTATAATACTAATAAGTAATAGTATTATTTTAATGCTGTAAATTTCAATGCAGACTTTATTTATTATATTGGACTAAAGGGCATTGGAGATGTCACGGGGGTTGGCACTGAAAATCAGTGTAAAATGCTGAGTTGCTAACCTCGTTTGACGGAAATAACGCGTACAATTACCAAACGTAGGCAGTTTTACTACGATCATTTAGGAATATTTCTTAATCTTTTGTTTATTAATTATTGATAAAATAATTATTATGAATTTTATTTTTAGGCAGTTTTAGATTCAGAAGTTTTAATTTTTTGTTGTTTAGTGATAAATTTCTTGTATGTTCATTTCAGGTAAATAAAATTATTTTATTTTTTCCTATAATATGATATTCTGTGGATTATATATACCCAATGATTAGTGTTGCTAACTTGACATGCTTCAGCTATGTTACACTGCAGTATAGCTATATAACTTAAAAACGTTTTCTAATTTAAATATATGTTCAACACTTGAATTAAATATGTACTCGTGGAAATCAGACTGTACGTAATATATTTAGAAAGAAAAGGTTCATAAAAATGGGCGCGACCCACTACAAATATACTACTGGGAAGTCTTATTTCCCTTTTTTTATAAAACTGAAGAGACAAACGATCTGTTAGTCCACCCAATGATTAGTGACTACTGAAAGAACAAAATAATATTAGTTTATTTAGTAACACATTATTGCGATTTGTTTACATCTAAAATTTAAAATTTTGTAAATGGTTTCTAAAAAGGTGGTCAGCTTAGTTTTGGCAATACCAGAGCACTTCATAGCTGATCTTCCATGGATGCCATTAAATATTTAACAGAAGAATAAAAAATAAATCTAAATATATTTAATATTATACAATGGTAAAAATATATATACAAATATATAAAACAAACATTTAACACAACAAATTTTTAATTTAAAAATATTTAAACAAATATACCCTTACACTGTCACATAATAAAAAATATAACACTATTTTGAAGTAGTTAAAAGTTCACTGTAAAGAAAAAATCTAAATATTATACCTTATGTCACTTCCACAACTAAATCGAATTTTACGATAAATCTATCAAGCTATGGCTTGCAAAGCGCAAAGAAATGGACATACATTCATACATTTATACTCTAGAAAAGAATTACTCTCCTTCTATGTATATATAGATAAATTGTAGAATATTCATTATGTTAACTTTTGATTATTTTGTATTTTTGTAGTTAGATTTAAATAAACCATTTGAATAGAAAATTACTATACCAATGTCTAACCAGAATTTTATCGCAGTATAAAGAAAACTACCAAGAAATGCACTGTGCACTGGACATACTAAATGAGCTGCATTTATAACATGTCTATATGAAAAGTGTCTTTGTTATAGAATAGAATAGAATAGAATAATTTTTTATTCAATATCGATTATTACATAATTCTTATTGAAAGTCATTTTTTATTTACCACTGGTTCGGAAAATACCTCTGTCCTGGGAAGAACCAGCAAGAAACCCAGCGGGACTTTTTTTTCAAACATATTTCATTTAACAATAATTTCATTTATACAATTTTTAAATGATTTTTAATAGAACCAGCATGGTGGCGATCACCTTATTCCCAGGGGTTATTTTCATTCATGTATTCCTTGATATTATAATAACCCTTTTTGTACAGTTTTTCTTTAATAAAACTTTTAAACTTGTTTATTGATAAACTTTGAATATGTTCTGGGATTTTGTTGTAAAAGCGTATACATTGCCCCATAAATGAATTACTGATTCTGTGGAGTCTAGTAACTGGTATTACAAGCTTATGTTTGTTCCTAGTGTTTAAAGAATGCACATCCTTATTCTTATTAAAGCTATTTATGTTTTTATGTACATACATTAGATTTTCATAAATATATTGCGATGCCAAAGTTAATATGTTTATTTCTTTAAATTTTTGTCTGAGGGACTCTTTACAATTTAGGTTATAAATCGCCCGAACGGCTCTCTTTTGCAAAACAAATATAGCTTCAATATCAGTCGCATTACCCCATAGCAAAATTCCATAAGACATTACGCTATGAAAGTAACTAAAATACACTAATCTAGCTGTCTCAACATCTGTGAGACTTCTAATCTTTCTTACAGCATATGCTGCAAAACTAAGTCTGCTTGCTAATTTAGATATATGGGGGCCCCATTGAAGTTTCGCGTCAATAGTAAAACCGAGAAAAACAGTGGTATCCACAAGACTCAACTCCTCCCCATTTAATAGCACATTGGTATTCGAATGTTTTACATTAGGTATTGTGAATTTAATACACTTAGTCTTATTGCCGTTTAAGAGCATATTGTTGGCGTTAAACCAATGTACTAATTTCGATAGAGCATTATTTACATCGTCATAATTAATTAACTGCCGTTTGAGTTTGAAAATTAAAGAGGTATCGTCAGCAAATAATACTATATCGTGATTGTCCCCTACAAGATAAGGTAAGTCATTAATATAGATTAAAAACAGGAATGGGCCAAGAATCGAGCCCTGAGGAACGCCCATTGATACTACCGATCCGGAGGAACCTTTACCATTTATCAAGACTTTTTGAGTTCTGTTACTTAAATATGAAGTAATAAGTCTAAGCGCCAAATTTTTTACACCGTAATGTTGTAGTTTCCTGATTAATGTTTCATGATGAACACAATCAAAAGCCTTGGAAAGATCACAGAAAACACCTAAGGCATCCTGTGAATTCTCCCAGGCATTAAAAATATATTTTATAAGCTCAACACCGGCGTCAGACGTCGAGCGACCCCTTGTAAATCCAAATTGCTTTTTTTGTGTTAATTTATTTGTATTAAAAAAAATTAACAATTGATCCAAAATTATTTTTTCAAAAATTTTACGAAGAGTTGGTAGTACAGAAATAGGTCTAAAATTAGCGGGGTCCAATGTACTACCAGATTTAAATAAAGGTATTACTTTACTATACTTCATTAAATCAGGAAACACACCAGAATCGATACAAGTATTAAAAATAATAGCAAGATGAGGTGCAATTAAATCTATTATGGACGCAATAACTGTCACGGAAATCCCCCACAAATCTGCGGTTTTCTTTACATCAATGGTTTTAAAGTATTTTACAATATCTTGCGGTAATACTTTTTCGAATCTAAATTCTTTTAAACAGATATTAACATTCTGTTTGAGTAATGACTCGGCGACAGTTTGAGAAGTATTCAAAGACTCTGTTGTCAAAATAGGAATATCAGTGAAATATTTCTCAAACACCGCTGCGACTTCTTGATTTGATTTAGTCAATTCATTGTTAATTATAGTTGTAATATAATAGTAATAGTTGTAATGTAATAGTAGTTGTAATAGTAAACATAGTTATAAAGATACTGCGGTGTGTCATTGTGATACCCAACCATAAACTGGCAAAATTAAGGGGACCGTTGAGACTGCATATTTAATAAACTGTTATTATTTAGATAATGAGTTATGTGAGTTCGCTTCGGAATGTTAAAACAAAAACTAGAACGAGCGTTTTGCGCCCTTTGTACCAGAATATTAAAACAAAAACGAGAACGAGCGTTTTACATCATTTGCATTTATTACTTTCTTTGTTTGAGAGAAGAGACACTAGCTCATAACTAAGAAAGAGGTAATTACTCGGAAAAATGTAACATTAGAATACGACACGCGCATCTAGGAAATATACGGTTTAGAATACGTATCGCGCATTCCTTTCTTGTTATCTTCACCCGGAACTTATTGTATCGAACTCAGAATCTGTATAAGTGCATTCGACAATAATAGCTAGTGCGGTATTGGATATTCTAGAAATAACTGTGGCCACGCGAAACGGTAGTGACCTTTGATCCGTACGTTCTGTGTTCGTTTCGCGGGTCGGGCGTTATAACAAACGAGAGTTAGTGGCTTCTGTAAGGTAGTTAATCGTACGACAGAGTTACTGGACTGTCATCGTGACTAACGAAGAAAGTGACGTGAGGTGGAGAGGTGCGGAGGTCCGAACTGCTGCAGAGGGTAACGGTCTAATAAGGTCAATAACACTACCAGCCGCACCCAGATACACATCACTGGCCCTTTCTTTCCTAGCACTATACAACCACATGCGACCTGACCGAATCCTGAGGGACCAGTCGCCTTGGATAGAGGTAAGTAAGCTCCGTTTAAAAGAATAGACCGCTTCCCCCTGATTGTTTATTGTAATTAGAAACTTTCCACCTTTGGCCTGTAGGAGGCTCGACCTGCACCTGCTTGTAGATTCTTCCTCTATGGGCCCGGAGACTCTACTGTTGGATAAGCAGCTGCTGGCCGTAACATTTGGTAGCAGAGCGCGATTCCGGGATCGATTCCCGGTCGATCCCGACCATAGTGTTTGATAAAAATTAAACAATTTTGGTGGCAGGGAGCGTTGGTTTGATTGGTTTAATTTTGTGTCTACAATCACGCCCGTTCGTAGTACCTAAAAATATTTTTTTTTTTTATATACGTAATAATAAAATTCTTTTCTTTTGTGGCTTGCTTTTTTGGTTGTTAGCGGGTAAATTTGAAAAGCCGCGCCCGGTTAGTGCGCAAGCGGGAGTTTGCGTCATGTAGATAGATGGTTATTTTTACGTAATCGGTTAATTATCGTTGTCGGATAGTTGTAGTGGATTACTTATCGAAGGGTCGATTTCCGAGCTAGGCATTTTTTGTTGATCGACCGTGATGTGTATCTTCGTTTATGTATCTTTCGTATTGTAATTTGTATTTGAACTAAAGAGCAGTAATTTGTATTTACGCAATTTGAATTTAACTTGATTTGATCGCACTAGTATTTGTTATTTGTTAATTCGATTTGTGTCTTTTCTTTTGTACTAACTTGTATTTGGTTTGATAAGTAGTAATTCTTATTTGTGTGATTTCTATTCAACTCGATTTGATAGGAACTGCATTTGTTAACTGTTAATTTTTTGTTGTATTTGTTATTTGTTATTTTTGTAATTGTGCTCGAGCCGCGTCGTAATTTGTATTTAGTAGTGATTTCCTCGCCCAAGATACTAATCCGTTGCCTGCGGACTGAGTTACGCTGGGCCACCAGCGCCTATGCTTTGATAGGTCGACCGGATAGGGTCCATAACTTGATGAAGCGGTTGGATCAGGTCGATGCTCGAAGGGCTGCAGTGGAGGAGGCTAACGCTGAGCTCGAGGATTCGGATGTGGAAAAGGGAGTGCTGGACTCCTGCTTCGCAGACTATGAGCAGTTCTTTTCGCTCACGGACGAGTTGATCGAGGCTGAAGGCAGGTATGCCGAGGAGGCGCGTGAAGCTCGGACGAGTGGCCTGCCCGAGTCCTTTCAGAAGCAGCCTCAGCCGGAGCTGTTGGGGCGACTCCCAACTCTGGACTTGCCAAGGTTCTCCGGGGTCCTTTCCGAATGGCTGACCTTCGTTGGTCTTTTCGACGGCCTAGTGGACGCTCGGAGTGACTTGACCCCGAGCCAGAAGATGGCGTACCTCCTGGTCTCACTGGAGGGGGAGACCCTGGGCATTGTCAGCCATTTGAGCTTGTCGGACGACGCCTACCAGACTGCTCGGGACCTCCTATCCAGAAGATACGCCAACGTCCGGCGAATTGCGGACGAACATGTTAAGCAGCTTCTGAGCCTCCCGCTGCTTAGTGACCGGGCCAGACTACGTCCGGACCTGTTGGATCCAGTCTTGGTGGCCTGTAATACGTTGAGGCGGCTGGATTTACCAGTGGGCGAATGGGCCTTTTGTTGCTCCGCATCGTGCTGTCCCGCCTACCTCTCGACCTTAGAATACTTTTTGAGGAGAGGTACGGCGGGGATGAGTCCTCCTATATTCCGCCATTCTATGACCTGCTGCGGTTTTTGGAGGAGCAGTGCCGACAGATCGAGCACGCGGCGGGCACCGTCGACGACTTACGAGCCGTGCCCAGTGAGAGGCGGAATCCGCGGGGCAAGTCGTCGTCAACCCCCCCCCCCCTGCTACTATTGTCGAGCATTTGATCACCGGGTAACGTCTTTCCCGAAATTATTAGGTAAGCAGGTTCCGGCGAGGCGAACTATCGCCAAGGAGCGCCGCTGGTGCTACTCATGTTTATCAGGGCACCTCTAGCGAGACTGTACGCACCGGCGGCCCTCTCTGCATTGCCAGGGCAATCACCATGCCGTTCTGTGCCTGGGTGCGAACGGCGTCTCCTCTCGGGGCTCTGCCAGGCCCTCGACCCCCACGGGTGGGAGCGCTCCGCCACGCCCTCTGTCGGGCGACGCTCGGCCAGCTCAGCCACTAGGCCCCTAGGTTTGAAAGGGGTCCCTCCCCCGACCAGTCGGGGGGTAATTCCCCAGGAGCGGGGGTGTCATCACCCCCCCTCAGCGTGCGGAGAGGAACTTCACGGCCACTCATCAGTCCGCTGGACCCTTCTCACTCCCGTTAGCTGAGTGACCGCGACTGGTGTACCACTGTACCCCATTAGATGGAGGCGGCCCTAGCTAGCTGCCGCCTTAGCTCGACTGAACCTTAGGCCGTCAACAGTCCACTTGTCAAGCTGTTCTGTTGCCGACGGCCTCCGTGAGGGCGTACAACCCGAGTGGCGACTGTTAGCGGTTGCGCTCTATTAGTCTCGGGGTCATGCCGTGTGGCCTCCACTTAGTGGTGGGAAGATTAAGGCTCCCCTGGAGCGTTGAATCACGCTCTCGAGGGGTATTGGATTTGGGTTTGGTCGAGTACTTAATTAACGAAACTTTTAATTAAAATTAAAAATGTTTTTGCGTTTTCCGCCAAATTTTCATATTTGTAGCGGTTGTGTTTAAAAGAATTGAATTTAAGATACTCCTTTAAATGCTGCTGCATATGTTTTGTAAATATACTTGATCACTGTGTTTGTTGTTGCACGGAAAATTGAAATTGGATTGCGTGCCCATTTGAATGCTTGTGCGTATGCTTTGTAATTGTATTTGATTGTTGCGTATGTTTGCTGAAAGGAAAGTTTGAATTCATTTGAGATTAAATGACGCGATTTGGAAAATTAGGTATATGTTTTGTGATAGTGTTTAATCATTTTGCTTTGTGAAAAGGATAACCCTATTTGTGCTGAAGGGAGTAGGAGTCAATTCTATTTTGGTTACATTTTGTTGGCACTGTCTAAGACATTTATTTGAAATGAGAAATAGGGCTGTCTCTTGCGTTTATTGTTTTGTTTACTTTGTCAAGTTGACCTATGTGCATCAGTGATTACTTTGTCTTAATTGATTCTGTAGTTGAACATTGATGCTTTTGAAAATTTAGTTGAAATATGAGCATAGGACTACCTGCCTAAAGGGCTATCTGGTTTTTAGATTATCAGATGGAAATCAGCTGTCGCACCATTTGGTAAATGATTATATGGTGGACGGCTTGGTTATGCCTGTTTGTTTGAAAATTCATACTAGGGACTATCTGTGCGTTTCGTTCGGCTCTCCACAGACGACGTTCATGGGGAATTTGGGGGTGCTCTCTGCACTGAAGCTTAGGAGGGCCCTCTGGGCCGCTTCGTGTCGCGTCGCTGTTTGCAGACCTGATCCGGTCGGATTTCGGAACTAATCATAGGAGCGCAGATAGGTGTTTGAAGGAGGTCGTCGGACATCTGTCTAGGAATAGGGCTAATTTATGTGCTGCAATTTTCGGGAAGGGCATCCAGTTCAATCCTCCGGCTAGCCCACGCTGGGGCTGTATTTTTGAGGCGTTGGTTAGGGTTGCAAGATCTGATGAGGCGCCTAAGGTGGCCTAGTTGGTTTTAGATTCGGTCTTGCAACTTGCCGTTGCGACCCTGTCCCGCTGACCGGTTTGCTCGCGGACCTAAATCCTTATGTCCGGGACGGGGGTTTGTTCGCGCCAAGCGCTAATGTCAAGAATTGACGTAAGAGGGCGTACGCGCCTCGGCCAGACCAGTTTCGACGCCGTGCCGAGGACACGCAAGGGCAAGTCAGTCCAAATTCAGAGCTGCGATCGGCGGCACGCTGTTTTTTTGTCGGGAAGTCGAAAGCGGAATACGACACGCGCATCTATTAAATATACGGTATAGAATACGTAACGCGCATTCCGTTCTTGTTAGCTTCACCCGGGACTTATTGTATCTAACTCAGAATCTGTATAAGTGCATTCGACAATTTTTTTTATAGGATAAGGGTAACAAACGAGCACACAACCCACCTGATGGTAAGTGGTTGCTGCGGCCCATAGACATCTACATCTATCCTCTATTACAAATCAAAATGTAGATGCGTTGTCACCCGTGAGGACTAAGATTGAATGAGGACAGTAAAAAGGGCCTCCAGCCACCTGAACTCACCAAGCGAAACGCAGAGGTAAACCTCTATTTCACGCTGGTTTTCTGTGAGGTCGTGGTACCACCCCGGTTCGAGCCGGCCCATCCGTGCGACAGCTAAAGCTGCCGCGTGGCTCTACCACTGTTAAAAACTACGTCGACAATAATAGCTAGTGCGGTATTGGATATTCTAGAAATAACTGTGGCCACGCGAAACGGTAGTGACCTTTGATCCGTACGTTCTGTGTTCGTTTCGCGGGTCGGGCGTTATAACAAACGAGAGTTAGTGGCTTCTGTAAGGTAGTTAATCGTACGACAGAGTTACTGGACTGTCATCGTGATTAACGAAGAAAGTGACGTGAGGTGGATAGGTGCGGAGGCCCAAACTGCTGCAGAGGGTAACGGTCTAATAAGGTCAATAACACTACCAGCCACACCCAGATACACATCACTGACCCTTTCTTTCCTAGCACTATACAACCACATGCGACCTGACCGAATCCTGAGGAACCAGTCGCCTTGGATAGAGGTAAGCTCCGTTTAATAGAATAGAACGCTCCCCCCTGATTGTTTATTGTAATTAGAAACTTTCCACCTTTGGCCTGTAGGAGGCTCGACCTGCACCTGCTTGTAGATTCTTCCTCTATGGGCCCGAAAACTCTACTGTTGGATAAGCAGCTGCTGGCCGTAACATTAGGTATAAAAATAAATATTTGGGCCGAAGACCCGTTTTACTGGAAAAGAGGCATTCCATCTTAGTCCTCACGGGTGACAACGAATCTGCATTTTGATTTGCAAACGAGGATAGATGTAATGTCTATGAGCCACAGCAACCACTTACCATCAGGTGGACAGTGTGCTCGTTTGTTACCCTAACCTATTAAATAAATTAAGTACGTGATATTAAAAAAAATTAGCCTTAGATATTATTTTTCACAACTTTAAGAACATGATTATAAAAATTTTAGTTTGCTATCCATTAGCACGCCTACTTTTCTAGCCTCTCTATCCATCTTTCCATTATAGTTTTTCATAGTCCACTGCTGAACATACGCCTCCCCCTTAATCGCCTCATTGAGGGTATTTTGCCATAGCAGACGTAATGCACAATAGCAGCTTGATACTGCTGCGTTTCGTATACAGAATGTAGAGAACCGGAGAACCTTTTTACTGGAAAAGAGGCATTCTATCTTAGTCCTCATGGGTGACAACACATCTGCATTTTGATTCTCTATTGGGAATAAATGTAGATGTATATGATCCATAGCGCCTAATTACCATCAGGTAACACGTATCAGATCACAAGCTCGGTCACCCTTATTCCATCCTTATTTATTTAAAAAAAAACATAACCTCCACACTAGGATTTTCGTCTGTATCGTGGGGGCAGTTGACGAACATAAATTGCACAAGGACAAACATCCAGATCCGGAACAATTTTTTGCAGGCCATACAAATACTTATTCCATGCGGGATTCAAACCCGTGGCTATTAGCCATTGCGCCCCTGAACCTACTTAAAAATGGACTTTTCCTCTTGTAGGGTAGATATGCGTTCATCATTTGCACCCTTGGCAGGTTAATTGATACACAGATGGCTGTCGCTGTTGCCCATCGCTGGTCTGGGTATTTTGCGTAAACATGGTTATACTGCCATCTAGTGGAATCCATAAGACTTTTCTGGCTCTTGAAACACCTACTGGATGAAATAGATTCATAGAGCCTCTTACCTTGTCACCACACTCGTAACCAAAACATAAACGGAAAATTTAAAAGATCCATCTAATTGTATACATCACTTATTTCCCTTTTCTTAAAACACGAACGAAAGCACATTTTAATGGTATGCAATTTGTCCAGCACGCACGAGCTGCATTGTACAGAGCTATCAAAAGAAAAGAATTTCACAAAGCACCGAAAAATATCACTCGCGTACGTACTTGTATAATCACTCGGGAAACGATAATTGAAATTACGCGGAAACGGACTGTTGAGAAAGATGAGATTGTAGATTGTATATGTCGCAAACGGTCAGATTTGACTTAGACTAATTTTTTGACGAATTTTTACTTTGAAAAAATCATGAGACGCGTTATATGTTATAAAAGCTGTGCCCACGATTTTACACGAGCAAACATGTATCGTGTGTTAGTAAAGTAAAAAGTAAAGTAACAGTGCACAGGCCTCCTCTCACTTCTGAGAAGGTTTTAGGGCAAGGAAGTGTCCGCCGCGCTGCCCCAATACGTGTTGGCGGATTTCAAATGTCTTCGAAGTATTTTTTTACTTCTCAGAAAGGTAGGTTTCTTCACGATCTTTTCCAAGCACGTGGTAAGTCAGCACTTAAAATTGCAATTAATAAAGTTATTAATTGTATTATTTGTATTGTATTGTACGTATTGTACAGTATTGTATTATTATTAGTGCCGGCGGCGATCCCGGTTTGCTCGCGTAGTGTGAAATTTACATCGATTGCTAAGTCCCTGAGTTACCTCGGCTCTTTACGGGAACGTTAGTAGTGCTCAATCATATAATATTTAGTTCTGATTGCGGTGGAATAGTTTTTCTGCTATGCTTTATTAAAAGTATATTGGTGACGTTCACAAGATGTATACTTATCATGTATGCCTATCGTCCTCACCAAAACTTTGGTGCTTGTAAGGTAACTATGGAAACAATCAGAAGGAACTCGTGGCCGATATAACCTACTCGTATCGGATGAAAGCAAAGTCAAATTTTAGTGATTTTTAATGTGTTTTTGAAACCACATGCCTGCACAAGCAGATATGGCACACCTTCTTTTTCACACAAGAGGCCTTAATTCAGCAGTGTACTACTATGGTAGGATATCAAAGAAGAAGAAATATGTAAATCCCAACGATGTAACAGTTTTTAATATTAATAACCACTAACAGTGTATTTCAGATTTGGTAAATGAAAAGTAATATGTGCTAGTTTATTTACAGATCGCCAAGATTGTTTACAATAATTCATTTTATACAGGTTGTTTCAAAAAGTCTTATTACAGGCAACTACAACAAATGCCACAATACAACAATATTATTAAATTGTAGAAAAAATTACGAATATCATCATTCATTCGTTCATTACAGCCCTCCACAAGCCCACAGCTAAATGCAGGCCGCCTCCAAGGAACACGGCAAAACACAGTTCTGTGCCACCTACATCCACCTGATTTTCTGCATGTTTTACCAAGTGTAGTTAGTACTTTCTGTCTTACCAAGTCGTCTAGTTTTTTTTATGGGATGAGGGTGACAAATGAGCACACAGTCCACTTGATGGTAAGTGGTTGCTGTGGCCCATAGACATCTGCATCTATTCTCGATTACGAATCAAAATGCAGATGCGTTGTCTCCCGTGAGGACTAAGATGGAATGCCTCTTTTCCAGTAAAAAGGGTATCCCGTTCTCTATACTCACTATACGAAACACAGCAGAATTAAGCTGCTATTTTACGCTGGTATTCTGTGAGAGCCTGGTCCTTCCTCGGTCGAGCCGACTCATTCGTGCTACAACTATATTACTAATATAGCTGCAGCATGGCTCTACCACGTAACATAGTGGGGAGAAGACTTCACTTCGTTTACCGGTACGAGGCCGCCACTCAAGAGATTTTGAGATGTAAATTTGCATGTTAAATGCGATTTCGATACTAAGCTTCATTCGTCACACTTTTATTTGCGTTTTAATTATTCTGTACAAAAGATTCGCTTAAAAGTGACTCAGTGTGCGATGAAAAAGTCTATGCTAGGAATATCTCTACAAGAAAAAAACGTTAAGGGGCTATTCGCAGAAGGACAAGAGCAACTGAAATGGTCCTGCAGATCAGTAAGCTAAAGTGGCAACTTTTCGGCAATTTTGATCGAAGAACCGACAATTAAAGGAGGAGAAAGTTTCTCAATGGTTGATATTGTACTCGCAAGCACAGATTTGTGCCACCACCCAATAGATAAAGTGACGACCTGGGAAATAACGCAGACAGTCGATGGATGCAGGTACCTCAGAATCGTACTTTGTAGTAATCTTTCCAGGAAGTCTATGTTCAGCACTAAACTTGTGATGGACTTTCGTTGGATCACAAAACTCTAACATTTCTCTACTTTATCTATGTTACCTGATAGAATCCTGCGTTCCCTGTCTAATTATAAAATAAGTTTCCCACAACATTTCACAAATTTCGTTGGTAAATCCTCCACTTTTCAGGCTGCACTTCTTCGGAACTCCTTGATTCGGTCAACGCTAGAAAATTACCTAATTAGACTGCCTTTAAAAGATTGGTTCGTTAAAACTTTTTAAAGACATTATAGTTAACATCAGTGTTACGATTTGGTTACCATCTGCTTTTAATTTTAACAATATTTATGTTAATTTCAACAATACTAGTAGTTTTGTTTTCTGATTTGCTATAATCTCATTTATATTTTTATTAAGATAAGATGTTCGATATAGTATGAATAAATAAATAAATTACTTGTAAGCAACTCACTGCTCACTTTTTATATATTATGTGGTCATGGAGTAAGTCAAAGTCAAAGTCAAAATCTATATTTGCAGAATAAAATTTTTAGGTAATAAAGGTATTTAGCATTAGAGTAAGTCACAATAATATTCTACCGGGAGTTGTACCGGTGTGCAAATATATCTTAAAACAATCAAATTAAATTGTACATAATGTCAAAAGCTTGAATAAATTACATAATACATTAAATAGTGTTGTAATAGATTAAAATATTCTTTAACACTATAATAACACTTGTCAAGAAGCCATTCATAAATCCCAATTTTAAATTAATTCAAAGGCATGTCTTTTAAGTTATTATATATTTTAAAAGTCATCATAGGATCACTGTTTGTATAAAATCTAGAGCTGCATTTGGGATTAAATAATATGTTTTTGTGCCTTGTTTGCCTTTCGAGATATTCAGCGTGGGTTTTGAAGTATATCGGGTGTCGCTTTACAAAAATACATATTTCTCGAATGTACATGAATGACAAAGGCAATACGCGTGTCTTTTTGAACAAGAGCTTACAGTTATCAAGAAACCACGCACCACATACCGCCCGCACACTTTTCTTTTGTAATTTAAACGCTCTAATCACATCAACAGAATTCCCCCACAAAGGCAGATCATATAATAATACTGAAGACACATAACCGCAATAAGCAGCCAGGGCTGCCTTTTGTGACATTGTTTTTCTCAATCTTCTTAGAGTATATACAATATACAAACTTGTTTAATTTTGTACAAATCTGGTCAATGTGAGGCCTCCAGTTTAAAGGTTTGTCAATTTTTATACCTAAAACATAACTGATTAAACATATTCTATCTTCGAATTTTCATCTTTTATATTCATATTTATAAGTTCCATTTTGTAATTTACAATTCATATTATTTTATTGTTTTGTCAATATTAAGTAAAAGATTATTTGAATTAAGCCATGTCACAATAGTATTAATAGAAATATTTATTTCGGTTTCATATGTTTTTTTTAGTGCATTTAAATATAATACTTGTGTCGTCTGCGAACAAGATGCATTTATGCTTGGTTATTTTAGGCTTGTTATTAATATACATGATAATATATATATATATATATATATATTATACCAAGAAGATTAAAGGCCTCAAAATACTTCAATGAGGAATGAAACTAATTTTTACGGATTTATCGCGTTAATTTAATTTTTTAACTCCCGATGTTTCGGGTGCTTTACAGCACCCATGGTCAGGGGGGAGGGGGACTGAGGTGTTTGACGTCCCGATGTTATAGTTAGCTCGACTACCTTCAGTTTTTGAATATTAATTTTGGTCCGATCTACGCAGAACGAGCTTACAGTATCTTGAAGTTTTAGTCATCCGAAATCCTGACAACACTATTGCTCACACTGTGTATAGGAAAAAGACCCGAGCTAACCAATATTTAAATGGTAAATCACACCATCATACATCATAGTTAGCTACTGTGGAAAAATCATTGTTTCAGAGAGCATGAGTTTAATTTAATGTGTAGTCTTCGCGTGAATATAAGAAATCATTACTTGTCTGAGGGATACCACGGTCATTTTAACTAAACTGTTAACGATGTAGTTCTTTGGTAAATATGCTGTCTTGTCGTCCTTGCGTTATCCTAGTGATTTCTGTGAATTGGTTTCGGCCTTGCAAGTAACTGCTTAACCATGTGTAAGCTTTACCTTTTATCCCATAACTTTCAATGTAATAGAATCCATCAGCCAAATCCGTTCCGTTGGTGTCGAAAGAGGCGACTATGGGATATGCTTAAAATCTTATGGCTACTAATAGATAGAGGTATAATAAGCTCGTCTACGTCAGACGCGAAATACGTAGACCGGCGACAGACAACATCAAAGGTGGGAGACGGCTGGTACAGCGTTCAATCTACCTGTCAAGCGCGTCAATTAAAGCAAATCCTCCATAAAAAGGTAGAAGCCTACTTCCAGCTTTGGACTACACCAGTATCATTATTACAACCTTACACACGTCCACTGTTACAACTTTTCACAAGTCCACTGATAAACATAAACCTCTCCCAAAAAAGCTTGCTTTTCCTGTTGCAAAATTTGTTTGATGAATCAAATGAGCACGGTTGTGACGGCTCTGAAATATTAAGAATCCCCTAAATAACGCCTAATCCGAATTCTTAGGTAAAACCTTGAATAAAAAGTGAACTCGATATTTCAAATTTCGTTAAATTTCCCTTGACATGAAAAAAATTGAGATAGAAATGCTGCGTAATAGTGCAAAAGGGACTATTATTCGTGGACTGATAATAAAATAAAGCACGGTCCTGAGCCACCTGTGTCCATCAACTTCCTGCATATCCTACCAGGTCGTCACTCCGTCTGGTGGGGGGAGAGGTATCCTACACTACCACTCGAGAGCCTTTCTTCTTCATCGGTTGTCGTTTCTTCGAGCTATATATTCAAGCTTTGAAAATATGCGTCCCTATTAATGAAACCAACTCTTCTGGAACTCTTGTTGGTTCTGCCCAGAATAAATAGCCAAAATTAGGATAAAGAATAACACTAAAAATAATTTGCATTAAGTATTATTTTCAGTTTATGTAAATTGACTGAGAACAAAGAAATTCTCAAGTCTATTTTC
Source organism: Parnassius glacialis (assembly GCA_033319125.1). Lineage (NCBI taxonomy): Eukaryota > Metazoa > Arthropoda > Insecta > Lepidoptera > Papilionidae > Parnassius > Parnassius glacialis. The sequence continues at coordinate 41,075,809 of JAVANC010000012.1, read as the reverse complement.
AACCATGAGAACTAAAATTAATTATTTCTATCCTTCAAATGAAATGACTCTCATACATTTTAAATTGAAGCATATGTGTTTCGGATTTCAATATGCGGAGTTCGTTGCTTCTTAGCAACAGAAATCGGATAAGGTTATCTAGAAAGCAAAGAAAACTAAAGTGAATTGTAAATAGGATCAGGCGTTACTTTGCGGATTTTCTTTATATTAAAGTTGGTAAAAATTACCTATATCCGCTTATAATAAAATAAAATGTTGTGTCTTACCTTGTTTGAAGCGCACCTCTAGTCTTCCCTGAAATGCATGCACTATTACCGTCACCACTAATCCCAGCACTACTACACTGGGAAAGACACACCACCGTCGCTAATACGATACGTGTTTCACCTCTACACGAGGCATCCTCAGGTGAAATAGACTTAGTCGTGGCTGACCGCTAAGTGAGCGGCGAGTAAAAACAGTTGCTATTTATAGAACTCGCTGAAACTACAGCTCCCTACTTAAGTGCGAGCGACTGCGTCATGCGATAAAACATGTGACCAGTTACCACCTAACGCACGCAACCTCTTGCTGTAAAATTAATAACAAATCACTGCGAAATGCCTGCTTACCATCCAACCACACAACCAATCACTGACAGTAACGGTGACGTACGACCGACCATATTGCAAAATTGTATGTTATTAGAGAGCGGGCTAATATATGGAATAGAATAGAATATAATAGAATAGAATCATTTTTATTCAATATAGATAACAATACATAATACTTTTATTACGTTGTAGAGACATGCTGCAGCTATATTATTAGTGTAGTTGTAGCAGTAATGGGTCGGCTCGACCGGGGAAGGACCACGCTCTCACAGAATACCAGCGTAAAATAGCAGCTTAAAACTGCTCTGTTTCATATGGTGAGTGTAGAGAACCGGGGACTCTTTTTACTGGAAAAGAGGCATTCGATCTTAGTCCTCCGGGTGACAACGCATCCGCATTTTGATTCGCAAACGAGGATAGATGTAGATGTCTATGGGCCACAGGCAACCACTTACCATCAGGTGGATTGTGTGCTCGTTTGTCACCTTATCCTATAAAAAAAACTTATTGAAAGTCATTTTTAGGGATCCGTACCTCAAAAGGAAAGAACGGAACCCTTATAGGATCACTTTGTTGTACGTCTGTCTGTGTCTGTCTGTCTGTCAAGACCCTTTTTCTCAGGAACGCGTGGAGGTATCAAGCTGAAATTCATAACAAATACTCAAGTCTACTGTCCCTTAGAGCTGTAATAAAATCAAACTTCTAAGCCAACGCAATCAAAAGATACAGCCGTTTATGCCGTAAATTTTCGACATTCGCAATGGAATCAAAACCTACAGGGTACTTCCCGTGAACTCAGAATGTTGAAATGGGGTACGAAGCAACGTTTTAATAGCACAGATAAAGGAAAAATTGCGAAAGCATAAATTTTTAGTTACATCATATAATAAACATTTTTTTTAATAAGTTTAAACTTATATACCTACAGATTTGTTCGGAACCCTGGGTGCGCGAGTCCGACTCGCAATTTGCCGGTTTTTTTTCACTTTTACCACTGGTTCGCAAAAAAAAACCTCTATCCTGGGAAGAACCAGCAAGAAAGGTTTTTTTTTTGAAAAAGCATAATTTACAATGTAATATTTTATATAATTCATATGAAAACTTTTAGAAACAGCATGGTAGCGATTACCTAATTCCCAGGGTTTATTATCAGTCATGTACTCTTTATTAGTAGACAATTTTTGCTTAATAAATAATTTATACCTTTTCTGCCGACTTCCAAAAAGGAGACGGTACTCAATTCGAGTGTATGTTTTCTTTTTTGCTTTTTTTTAATGTATGTTACCTCATAACTTTGTACTGGGCGAACCGATTTCGATGACTTTTTTTTTTATATGAAAGCTACGATAGTTCTCGTGTGGTCCCATATGAATTTGATCAAGGTCAGACCAATGGTTATTGAGTTATTCTTAAATAACCTATATTGAAATCGGCTGTACAAAATTTTTAATTTTAAATTATGATGGAAAAGGTCTGCATGATGTTTAAGGGAGGTGAGTTAGAAATTTTGTTTGTTCATTCATCAGTGCAACATTACTATTATTATTTTAAAATATCTCTGAATGTTCCAGCACACTGTCGCAGCCCTTTATTATTCGTATGTAATATTTAAAGGAATGGTCGTTGGCTAGATTGCGTCCAGTGTCCAAGAAATATTTAGCAAAATGAATTAGTTAATTTTTACCAACTTTAATATAAAGGCTTAATATAGAGGGAGTAGTGGTGCTGGGATAAGTGGTGACGGCGTTAGTGCACACAATTGATGGAGGGCTGCAGGTACTCTTCAAACTAGGTAAGACACATTATTTTATTTCTCTGAGCGGATGTAGGCAAAGTAATTTTTACCAACTTTAATATTATTTCCGTTGCTATCCTTTCAATATCGAAATTCAGAAACACCACTCAGTGCCCACTTACGGAATAAAGCGATTTGAATTTGGAATGTAAATATTTTCACAGCTATTACCTTAAACGATTTTCCTACGTTTTGTTCCGTTGGCAGCTAAAGTTCAAAGTTTGCTTTCATAAATGCCGCTACTTGGGGGTTTTAATTATATATCCTACTGTTACGAGCTTGGGGTTCGAGACAATAAAAACTGCTGATTGAATTACCAAAATTGACACTTTAATTACACGACACTAATTACAATTGAAAACCACACTAATAATTAAACACAATCACTTTAATTCGCAGTTATTTCGCTTCGAAGTATTCTCTTGTATCGCGAATTCAATACTGACCCGGTCGTGGTCTATATCGGCCTTATATAGGGCCTCAGATAGTTTCCAGAACCTTCTACTGTAGTGACATCTAGAATGTTCGAGTACATATCGGTCCCGAAATTTCTGGAAGGATTTTGACTGTCCTAGTTCTGCTACTCGATACTAGAGGGCGCTAGTGTAACTAGTGTTGCCATGAACAAGACATTAATAGTGGCGCGAAACACTGCCCCCTCCTAAGACATGCTCGTCCCGAGCATTATTGGCCCCATAATAACGCGCCAGTCGATCCACATGGACGATCTTAGAAGTACCTCTGGCACCTTTCTGTATGCGGTAGGTTACGTTATTGATCCTTGTCACAATCTGGTACGGTCCGTCCCATTTAGCTTGAAGCTTAGGAGATTTTCCTTTGCTGCGAGCTGGATTGTGTAACCACACTAGTGAACCTTCTTCAAACCCTTTGTGGTTCATTTTGCGGTCATACCGTGTTTTCATCTTCTTAGACGTTTGCTGGCCCGACTGTCTGACGTGCTCATAAATGTCATTCATTTTGTTCCGCAAGTCATTTGCATAATCGGTTATACTGCGTGGGGCATCAGGTAGTATTCCGGTGATCAGGTCTGCAAGCAACCGTAATTCTTTCCCAAAGTTTGCGAAAGCTAGCGTCACTGATGTATTTTCGTGAACAGCGCTTCGTTATGACAACAAAAACGGTTGTATGTGCCTGTTTCAGTCTCGTTGCCGTTTTTCCACAACTTATGTTAAGTACCTTTCCAATATCTGATTAAATCGTTCCACCATTCCATCAGATTGTGGACGGTAAGAAGTTGTTCGTGTTTTATGAGTACCCATAACTCTGCAAGTTTCCTGGAATATTTGAGAAAATTCCTTCCTTGATCGCTGTGAATCTCTAAGGGTACTCCAAAACGACAGAAGACATCATGAACTAGTTCATCTGCAACTGTTGAAGTTTCTTGATTTAGAATGGCGAAAACTTCTGGCTACTTAGTGAAGTAATCCATCACAACCATGAAATACTTGTTACCAATTTCACTCTCTGGAAACGGCCCCGCAACGTTAATGGCTATCCTGTCCCATGCTGCACCAACATTGTACAATGTTAATGAACCTCTACTACGCATTTGAGCTCCCTTTACAGCCGCACAACTTGCACATTTGCGGCACCAGTCTTTGACATCGTCACGACAGTGGACCCAGTAAAACCGTTCTCAGATCTTTAGTAGAGTTCTTTTAACTCCCAGGTGGCCTCCTCAACAACCACTATGATACAGCTGTAGAACATCCGGTACTTTAGCCTTAGGGACAACCATTTGCAAATGACACCTGTCTCCCCGACCATTTTCCTATTTACGGCAAAGGACTCCATCCTGAATCAGCAAGCTGTCCCATTGGGCCCAATAGCTTTTCGTGGTCGAACTCATAGCTGAGATGTCGCTCCGCTTGGGCTTAGGAGCACTGGCTTTCATCCATTCCAGAATCGGTTTAATGTCCAAACTAACAGTGGTAGAGCCACGCGGCAGCTTCTGCTGTCGCACGGATGGGCCGGCTCGAACCGGGGTGGTACCACGACCTCACAGAATACCAGCGTGAAGTAGAGGTTTACCTCTGCGTTTCGCTTGGTGAGTGCAGGTGGCCGGAGGCCCTTTTTACTGGAAATGAGGCATTCCATCTTAGTCCTCACGGGTGACAACGCATCTACATTTTGAATTGTAATAGAGGATAGATGTAGATGTCTATGGTCCGCAGCAACCACTTACCATCAGGTGGACTGTGTGCTCGTTTGTCACCCTTATCCTATAAAAAAAAATCTTCCTGCTGTGCATATTGTAAGCTGTCCTTCCACTCATTGCTGAGCTGGTTTGTCTTGAGTATCCTCACAGATACCACTTCCCTACCCTCTTGCCTAGTACAATGCTTGCAATCTTCAGGACACTGTCTTTTTGACAATGCATCTGCGTTGTCATGAGATTTTCCGCTGCGCTGGGCGGTGCTGGTAGCCGCACTACCCTCACGAGATCGATCACCTTCCCTTTCTACAGTTCGCTTAGGGCAGCTGAATCGAAGATGGCCCATCTCCCCACAGCCGTAGCACCTAGGTCTGTATCCTTTACTGCGGTCACGAACTGTAGCTGCTGCAACCTCCTTGACGCGATAGGAACGATGATCGCACGGCTTCCACCTCCAGTGCATGGGCCAACGCGTCCTTAAGCATCTCGTGGTGCCCGAGCCTCACAGCAGCTCTGAATTCAAGGTCGTGGATGCCGTCGATGAATATCTGCTCCAGGATCCCTACAATGAGCGCAGGTACAGACTGGTATGCTTTTCGAACCAGCTTCTCCACCTCAAGGGCCCACTTCTGCAGGTTTTTGTTACTGCGTTGCACACGATCTTTAAGATGCGCACGAAAGACGTGTTCCAGGTGAGCGTCGCCATTTCTCACCTCCAATGCCTCAAGGAGTTGCTCATAAGTCACTTCCTTACCGAGAGCTTCCAGAACAGTTAGCAGGCCTTACCTGTTCTAGCTACCACGTAGCTACCACGGGAGCTGTAACTCCATCTCCAATTTTGAGGTCGTCCAGCGTTTTATTCACGTCAACCATCACGTTGTCAACCCGATTGTTCACTTGGTCGATTCGGGTTTCAGCTTCCGACAGGCGGTTGTCATGTTGAGCAACCCTATCCTTCACCTTCTTTATCTCTTTCCCGAAGGTAGCGTGAAGGTCCTTCATGAGGAGCATCTGCTCTTTCTTATCGCGTTTGAGCTGCTTTTCCAAGCAACGGGCCTGTTCCTCCTGTCGGCGAGCCTGTTCCTGCAGTATCATTATCAGAGCACCTAAGTCAGGTGCTGCAGATGCAGGAGCCGCTAACGGGCCGGCCTCCGTGGTCAGCAGATGGCCCTCCGACGTTTGCGGCGTTGCATTACAAATCGTCTCTGGTCCGTCTTCAGCTGACGTTGACTTCGGGTACGGATACCCTCCATGTCGTCCTTTGGTAAAATTGGCATGATTTGATCCCGCTTCTGTCACCAATTGTTACGAGCTTGGGGTTCGAGACAATTAAAACTGCCGATTGAATTACCAAAATTGACAATTTAATTAGACGACACTAATTACAATTTAAAACAACACTAATAATAAAACACAATCACTTTAGTTTGCAGTTATTTCGCTTTGAAATATTCTCTTGTATCGCCAATTCAATACTGACCCGGTCGTGGTCTATACCGGCCTTATATAGGGCCTCAGATTGTTGGGGGTGTGTCTGGTTGTTTGTTAAGAATGTTGAATTGATAACGTTCGAAATAGTAAAAATCACTTTATTTAAAACAGTTACAAAAATGTTAATAAATTGTTATGAGTGCACCCGCCACTGTTGCGTAACGAAAATGCACTAAACAAATTGGCGGCGTTGCGCCAATTGCTGACAAAGGTGTTCGGTTTCACCGAACATATTCCCGGGGGATGAAGATAACATTAAACAATAAATTTAAAAATTAAGAAACACATATTATAAGGATTCATCATTGAACACTCATTTAGGGAACACAGCGCGCGATTACACATCTTGTTTTCCTGAAATGTTCATGTCCACCATCTGCATATCCTGTTGTGATGTGGATATGCTGGTTCGCGGCGCAGGATATGGGCGAGAGCAGCGCTGCTCTTCCGTTTTCGGGTTAACATTAGGCTTGCTCCAACTCCGTCGCACCTTACGCTATGCTGCTATCACTCCCACCAGAAGTATAACACCGACGATGCAGTAAATTAAAGCGTAGTGGTGTATATCATGAAATGACACACTTTGTCCATCATTCACATTACTTTGTTTTAATGATTTAATTTTATCTTCTATGTCTTTCTTAAATAATTTGAGTTCAGCTACAGTATCATTGTCATCTAAATAGTGGTCTAACGATATATTTATTATATGATTTATCGGTGCTATATTTGGCATTTGTATGTCGTAATTAAGGTTCATTTTGCTTTCGAAATTTCTATGTCCATAAATCGTAAAGTCGTTTGTTTTGATGACGCACTCGTCGTCTTGATATATGACGTTGCTACCAATCAGGTGGTGTGCGGAAACACGATCTCCGCATATTATTCTCAGCTGACATTGTTCGCAACAAAAATAAAGGTAAGTGTTCATTGTAGTTAATCCAGTCCACTTTTCTCACACGCGGTTTTGCTTGTTGTATATTCATTATTAGTACTGTCTAAGATGCACAAATCTTTATCAGATTTCATCTTAAATACTGGAGTTTGTACTTTGCACATAAATGTTTTGGCATCCCATGAGACACATTCCTTCAAGTTCTCTTGAGTTATAGGTAAGTAACTATCCTTTTGGAGATTGATTGCGATGATCTCAGCTACTGGTGATATTGTTAAGACGTAGTTGCCGATTTTCTTTGGGATGGAGATCACATTATACAGATAAAATGAATCACGGCTTATTAACGGAATCCTCATTTCAAATATAAAATAATCTTATGTTATCCTGGCTCTGATCTTCATGAGTCTGTATAACTTGTGATAATCTGTATGTATAATTTCAACTGGCAGTGTTAAGTCTTTGGTTAATAATCCGGCAATAATATTAAGTTGTTCTTGTAATTGTTGTGGCGTTAATAAATGTAAATTGACTTGGCCTTGGTAAATATCTGTAATCGTTTCAACCATCATTGCCTGGATTTCTTTCAACTTATGGATCATTTTGGTAGCCATAATTGCCGACATAGTGAAATCTTCTTCCTTATCGACTTCGATTACTTCTCGTTATAGTGTCTTTATAGCCTGGCCAAGATTGTTTAGTTGTCTATTTATAGCTTTATGTTGTTTATCCATAATTCCCTCCAACCGTTTCAGATAGTTGTATTTGGATTCTACCACAGATGTCTGACCTTTTAAGATGGGCTTGGTCTTGTTTGATAAAGTTAATGTCACGTGTATATTGTTCGGCGAATCGCTCATCCAATACTCCGAACAATGTATTAGCCAGGTAACCGACCCCATTGATAAGGCCGCGTCGTCGCCGTCTGGAGCGCTCGGTAAAATGTTGGGTCAGCAACAGCTGATTATAGTATTGTAACTCCGTATACTCGTGACGTAGCTGTGGAACAATCAGGTTACATTTGTTGTTTGTATCCATAATTATGCATGATTTTTCAAGGTAGTCTAATTATTTCTTGAATGCTTCTGTCCCGTCCCAAAAGGGTTCCATCTCATAGTAGGTGACTAGGGTCCATTGATCTCTCAGAAGTTGTAGTTTTGCCAACGGATTAAAGTACAATGTTTGTTTTTCATTCAGATGAGTTATGTTGCTTGTTCCATTCACCGTAGACACCAATGTTGTAAAAAATAGCAGAGTCATAACGATGGAGTGTAAACTTGAATGACCTATTGACCTCTTGTTTCTTGTTTTATTTTCTTGCAACTGTTCGCTGCTATCGCTGTCACTGCTTGCTTTTTTAAATTGGTCAAATGCTTAGGTTTACAATAGGCCGTTTTAAGTAACCCTTTTCCGTTTTAAGAGTTACAACTCGAACGCGGCCGTCGCTGCCGGGATGTAACTCGACCACTCTTGCCATAGGCCACTTCCCAGCAGGCAGGTTGTCATCATGTATTGTTACCAGATCCCCAATTCCTATGTTCTGTTGTGGTCGAAACCATTTGGTTCTTACAGTTAGTTCTAACAAGTACTCTGACCTCCACTTCTTCCATATTTGTTGGAATATTTCAGTTGTTAAATGTCATCTGGTTCTAGCGTCTTCGGTAGTTTGGATGATCGTTAATCCTGCTCGTCCAGCAAGGAAGTGCGCCGGCAATAAATATTCTAAGTCTTCAATATTCTCCGTGAGTGCGCACAGGGGCCGGGAGTTTAAGCACGCCTCCAGCTGTGTTAAGATGGTAGAGTATTCTTCAAACGTAAGCCGCTATTCGCCCACGACTCGCCTTAAGTGGAATTTGAGGCTCTGAACAGCTCTTTCCCAGAGCCCCCCAGCGCTCGGCCATGAAGGGTCATTAAAATGCCACTCAATGTTCATGTTAGCCAGCACACTCAAGAAATTGTCATCAAATATCTGTCGCAGCTGTTCGTACTCCTCCTGCATAGCGCGGTTGGCACCGACAAAGTTCGTTCCACATTCACTATATAGAAGACAAGGAGCTCCGCAACGTGCTGACATTCTTCGCAGGGCAGCAAGGAAAGCGGTGCTGGACAGGTCGGACACTAACTCCAAGTGCACCGCCTTTGTCACCATACAGATGAAAACTGCTATGTAGCCCTTCGATGATCTTGCACTTCTTGTTTTGTTGGCCTTGACTTCTATGAAACCGGTGTAATCTACCCCCGTATGGAAGAATGGGGGCGCAAGCTCCGTTCGTGCAGGTGGCAAATCACCCATCAATTGATGGGATAGTTCTGGCTTGTTCTTGCGACACGTCACACAGTTTCTCAACTGTTTTTTCACTGCGCTTAGTCCTCCAACGAACCAGTATTGTTATCTGAGATTAGCAGACGTCAATTTGGGTCCTCCATGAAAGGTAAGTTTATGGGCTTCATGGATTAGCAGCTCTGCTAGGCGACTGTTTCGAGAAATGATTTTGGGATGTTTTGCTTCTTTATTTAACTGCAATCTTGTTAACCGACCACCAACTCTCAACAATCCGGCTTCGTCAATAAATGGATTCAAATTTAATAATTTACTTTTTGTTGTTACTGTGCCCGATTTACGTAAATGTTCAATATCCGTTTTAAATTCATTGTGTTGCACATACTTCACGATCAGCATTTTTGCGGCAGCAAGCTCATGTAACGTGATATAGCTCGGCCTTTGCACGCGCGGCTTCGGTGCAAGTGTCCTCAATAACCAAGCGACAATTCGTATTATTTTGTTGAATGAACTATAGTTTTGTAACAGATTATTAGTCATATGATCTTCTTGTTTCTGGGTGACATGTACGTGTTTTGATCTTAAATCATGATTTGTTGTATATGTTTCTGTTTGTAACTGTTCTTTGTTGAATGTTGAGAGCCAGGATGGCTCTTGCCACTACAGTTTATGTTACTTAAGTTGTAATGCATACAACCCTCTGCTCGCCGCGTCTGCGGGGCTTTCGTTTGATTTTACATAACGCCAACACGCCCTTGGCATGACGTCAGTTGTTTTTTGCACCCTGTTTGCAACAAAGGGTTTCCATCGGGTCGGCTCACCTTGGAGCCAGCCAAGCACCGCCGTCGAATCCGTCCATCCATATATATCCAGTTCATGTTGACTAAAAGCTTATGTTACTTTTTTCATTAGTTTCGATAGTAAATTAGCCCCACAAAGTTCTAGTCTAGGAACTGTTATCGCTTTTTTCAATGGAGCTAATTTGGTTTTTGCAACTACTAGCATCGCCTGCTTCCCCTCGATCCTCGCATAAATGACGCAAGCATACGCTTCCAATGAGGCGTCACAGAAGCCATGCAACTGTATGACGTTATCTTTGTGACACAGGATCCACCTTGGGATCTTGTATTGATTAATGATTTTGATTTCTGTCTTTATCATAGCCCATTATTTCTCTATTTCAGGTGAAACCTTATCGTCCCATTTCAAATCTTCTTGCCATAGTTTTTGAAAAAGCAGTTTCAGTTTTGTCAAAAGTGGTGCCAAAAATCCTAGAGGGTCAAAGAGTCTCGAAATTTCGGACAGCAATCTTCTTTTTTTTTAGTAAAAATCATTCTTAACAAACAACCAGACACATCCCCAACATCCGGCTCGAAGGACCAGATGTTGGGGGTGTGTCTGGTTGTTTGTTAAGAATGTTGAATTGATAACGTTCGAAATAGTAAAAATCACTTTATTTAAAACAGTTACAAAAATATTAATAAATTGTTATGAAAGCACCCGCCACTGTTGCGTGACGAAAATGCACTAAACAAATTGGCGGCGTTGCGCCAATTGCTGACAAAGGTGTTCGGTTTCACCGAACACAGATAGTTTCCAGAACCTTCTACTGTAGTGACATCTAGAATGTTCGAGTACATATCGGTCCCGAAATTTCTGGAAGGATCTTGACTCTCCTAGCTCTGCTACTCGACACTAGAGGGCGCTAGTGTTACTAGTGTTGCCATGTACAAGATATTAATAGTGGCGGGCAACACTACCTTATTCTATATTTTATGTAATATTCTAGAACGGAATTGAAATATATAATTTCTTTTTATTAAATACTAGCTGGTACTCGGCGCATTGCTGCCACAGAGAAAATAATTGTCGAAATATCGTTTTAAATTACATACATACATATAATCACGCCTCTTTCCCGTAGGGGTAGGCAGAGACCACTTCTTTCCACTTGCTACGATCCTTACATACTTGTTTCGCTTCGTCCACTTTTACGTTTTAAATTTAGAAGAGTTATATTGTTTAATTAGGAACGTTAATACACTCATTGAATTTGAATGATGTATAACTTAAAAATAAATTTGTTGGTACTACACTCGCACCACCTGTTGTAAGTTAATTGTATTATGCCTATAACCTTCACACAAGCGAAATTAGTGCTTATATGAATATTAATATATGACAAGGTTTTACTGCAATTTGATGAACGCTATGGCAGCGCATAAAATATGAACGAACAAAAATTAATAATTAAAAAAACCCGGCACGTTGTTGCCGCAGAAGAAATGATTGCGGAAATAATTTTGAGCGCCACCATTAATACCTGGTACATAGCAACACTAGCTGCAACTAGCGGCCTCTAGTGTCGAGTAGCAGATTTAGGAAAGTCAAGATCCTTTTAGAAATTTCCATGGAAGAACTTTCTAGAACTATCGATACTTAGTCAGTGAGGACCGGTATAAACTCGAACAGTGTTTCTACAGTAGAAGGTTCTAGAAATTATCTGAGGCCCTATATAAGGCCGGTATAGACCGCGACCCAGTCAGTGTTGAATTGGTGATACAAGCGAATACTTCGAAGCGATACGACTGCGAATTAAAGTGATCAGTAGTACAATTGTGTTTTGTTATTAGTGTGGTTTTAAGTTGTAATTAGTATTGTGTTTAAAGTGTCAATTTTGGTAATCCACTCGGCAGTTTTTTAATTGTCACAACCTCAAGCTCGTTACAATATCGTTTTAAACTTGGAAGAGTTATATTTTCAATTACGAATGATAATACATTCATTGAAATTGAATGATATATAACTTTCAAACAAATTTGTTGTAGCGATACGCGCGCCACATACTTTAAATTAATTGCGTTATGTCTATAACCTTCACGCAAGTGCAAATAAAAAGTTGAAAAAGTTTTACCGAGTTGAAAGTTTGCTTGGTCAACACTTAAGTACAAATTTTTCATACAAAATTTAATGATGCACGATTTGGTTTTCAACCACGTCTGTCCATCGGAAGCGCTATCTTGTGTTTCAAGCAAACTCCCAAATACTACATTGATAGGAGCACTCTAGTCTTTTCCTATTTCCTTAGCTTGTACAAGACCTTCGATTAGGTGTAATATGACTTATTATGGGAAAAAATTTAAAGTGAGACTGATGTGCCGCACGAATTTGTCGCGGTGCTACAATCGTGGTATGAGCGGCAGACCAGCCGCATTAGATGGGCGAGCTCATAATCTGATGTATATAGACTTTAATGTGGAATGGGGCAAGGTGGTCTTACACCTCCTAGGCTCTCCAATATGTATATTAATGGCCTGATCGAGGAATTGAGCGAAACAAATGTAGACTGTCATATTGACGGTGTTTTGGCAATAACATAAGTTATGCAGACGATATCGTGCTGCTCAGCCGCTCGATTGGTGCCAATACTTGAGTTATTAAATGTATGTGAAGCATATGCAGTGTCCCATGGACTCAGATACTATGTGAAAAAGATCGAATTCGTAGTGTTCAAGGCAGGAGTCAAAACCCGATCAAGTGCGACTGCTTTCACACTCAACAATTCACCTCTAAATCGTGTCTCACATTTTACGTATGTGGGTCACTGGGTTACTGAGGATCTGCGTGATAATATGGATATCGAGCAGGAACGCAGGGCGCTGTCCATCCAATGTAACAAGGTGGCCCGAAGGTTTGCTCGTTGCAGTAGGCAGGTGAAGATTACTAAACTATTTTCAAAGCCTACTGCCAGTTTTTTTACACGGGCAATCTATGGATTAACTATAAGCAGCGGGTGTTCAACGCGTAGCGTGTCCAGTATAATAATTGGTTTAGAATGCTGATGGGAATGCCGCGCTTTTGCAGCGCGTCAGAAATGTTTTCCATGCCATTATTAGAAAGCGTATTGCATAGATTTGCGGGGCAGCTCCAATGGCATTTTCAATACAATGGCAGATAGGTGTGACTCGCCGCTGCTTGAGCGCTACATGCCACGATACAAGACACCGGTACTTTCGTAGCGGCTGATCTCTGACATCTCAATTTATATTTGTGATTATTATTTATCAAAATAATTTAGTTACTAACACTATAATTTAAATTATATTTCACTTCAATTTTACTAACATTCTTGTATTGGTTATCTGTTGCCTGAAATAAAGATATTTTATTTTATTTTTACTTATGAATAGTATGGCAGCGTAGAAGAAACAAAAATATTTTTTTCTTAATTAGTTTGCAAGTAATTCTTATTTAAATAATTTTTACTTATACTACTGTTTATTTTTATAAAAACTTTTGGTAAAGTACCTCAGTTTCCTTCATCAATCACAGGACTACCAGCATAAAATAGCAGCTCAATGCTGTCGTGTTTTGTATGGTGCGAGTAGAGAATCGAAGACTCTTTCTACTAGATATGTGAGGCATACCATCTTATTCCTCAGGGGTGACAAGACACGTTGCATTTTGATTTTTAATGGAGGATAAATGTATGGTCCACAGTATCCACTTTTTATATTATTTTTATAGGATAGGGTAACAAACGAGCACACAGTCCACCTGATGGTAAGTGGTTGCTGTGGCCCATAGACATCTACATTTATCCTTGTTTGCGAATCAAAATGCAGATGCATTGTCAACCGTGAGGACTAAGTTGAAATGCCTCTTTTCCAGTAAAAAGGGTCTCCTGTTCTCTACACTCACCATACGAAACACAGCAGTGTTAGCTCCATCACGTATTTACCATGATGTTGACTGTGTGCTCGGTTATCATTATTATTCTATAAAAAAAGTATGAAATGAAGTTAAATCCGAGCAATTAGTTGAAATTCCTCACTTAAAAGATCTCTATATCCGTTAGACCAGAACACAGCAGTGCAAGCATTGCTATTTGGCTAGAGCAGTTGAGTACCTACCAAGACGGTTTTGCCGAGTTGGTTGTTTACGACTCTTGACAGTGCTACGAGCTTCCAAAGTACGGCACAAATAGGCCCGCCCACTTTGCTACGATACTTCTATGAGCCACCGCTGCACTTACTGCCACACTGACTCGCCAAATCGAGCTATAAATAGGTTATTTTTTGTATTTATATAATATATAAATATATTAATATGCCGAAAATCTGCATAGGTTGCAAGCTTGATATAAAAAGCGATAATTTCTGCAAATGTGCTTACTGCAAACAAACATGTAATGAGCTTTGTGCTAATTTATCACCCAGGAAATCTTCTAGTGAGCCCTCTCCAGTTTGGACTTGTCCAAGCTGTATCAGCAAGAGACCCAAGGGCGACAATACCGAAACACCAGTAAGGCATAATCTTAAGGACACTCAACTATCACCTAATTGGGTATCGCAGCGATCACGAAGCAACAGGGTCGGTACATCTCCGGTCGCAAGTGAACATGAAGCCCCTTCTCTCTACCCCACCCTCGATGAGATTAGGGATATCATACAGGCAGAACTAAAAAGTATTTTAACGAAGGAGTTCACCGTCTTGATTGAGAAAACGATTGCGTCTGAACTTCAAGAAACTGTTTCTGGTATTGCATGCTTAAAAAGTTATTTGCTTTCGCTTAAAACTTCTGTGGATTTTATAAACTCACAATATGATGAAATCAAGGTTGATTTGAACAAAAATTCTGAATTATGTTATTGGTTGCAGAAGGAATGTACGGACCTGACCATCGCTAATAGGGAATTATCTGAACGTGTGGCATAAATAGAACAGCACTCTCGTGCCTCGAACTTAGAACTACAATGTGTACCTAAACATAAATCAGAAAATCTGATTCTACTAACTAAGCAGCTTGCAAAAACGGTCTTCATTGACCTTAAAGAAGAAGATATTCACATGTGCACTAGAATTGCCAAGGCTAATCCAGCAACCACCAGACCTAGATCAATTATTTTCAAGTTACGTATCCCTTTGCTTCTTGATGGATTTTTAGCTTCCGTCATAAAATTCAATAAGAACCACCATTCGGACAAACTTAATTCTAGCCACTTGGGTATTGGAGTTGACAAGAAACCTGTATTCGTAACTGAGCATCTCTCTTCAAGTAGCAAAGATCTGCATCGGGCTACCAGACTTAAGGCCAAAGAAAAGAACTACAAATTCGTTTGGGTAAGAGGTGGCCGCATTTTTGTGAGAAAGTCGGAGTTAGCTCCTGTTGTTGTTATTAAGAATTTATCCTCGTTACAATACTTAACCGATTAGATTTCTTTTCATTTATTCATACCTTGTTTTTTATGTATACCTGTACAAAATCTGCTGCCTTAAATTATTATTACCAAAACTGTAGAGGCCTAAATACAAAATTTAATGAATTTTACAGTAACATGTGTATGAATGAGGACAATATTGTTGTAATAACGGAAACTTGGCTACAAAATAACGTTAACGATTTAGAGTTATTTAACGATAATTATATTGTATATAGACGAGACAGAGACTTAACTAAATCATTTTCAAAGAAAACTGGAGGTGGTGTAATTTTTGCCGTCAATAGAAATTTTGACTCACATAGAATTAATAGAAATGAAGGCACTGGACTAATAGAAGATCTTTGGATTGTAGTTCATCTTAGAAATGGTAAAAACCTTATAAAATTTTGCATATGTGCGGTCTATATACCACCTTCCGTTAATTCAGGGAACTATGAACAGTTTGTAGATAATAATAATAATAATCTTTCCGATTTTGATCACTCATTAGTAATTGGTGATTTTAATCTTCCTAATTTGGAGTGGCTGAAAAATTATAATGACCTATTTACTATTTTAAATGACTCAATGCCAATACTTTTATATATTATATATATTTTACATATATTTTTTTTTTAATTTTTATACAACATAATATTGTGGTGGCAAGCTTTTATTATGTATGTAGATATCTGTGGAAACTTCATTGGTTTTTAGGATTACTTTTATATGTTTTATTGTGTAATTTATTATTGTACTGTATGTTTCCCTTAAAAAGCAAATAAATAAATAAATAAATAAAAATAAATGATCTCTGAGTTTATGGCCCTAAATAATCTTAAGCAGTTCAATTACATTAAAAACAAAACTCGAAAATGCTTGATTTGATTTTCTCATCAGAAAGTAACGTATGTGTTGGTGAAGCCGACGAAGATTAACCGCTATTGATCTTTTTAATTCACCTCTTGTAATTGAAAGTACTTTCCACTCCATCAATCATTTACAACCATCCGTACAACCTAGACCAAATTTCCACAAAGCTAACTATGAGTCTATTAAAAATGAATTAGATAGTGTTGATTGGCTCAATATATTTGTATTATTAGTATTATTATGATTATAAGTATTAAAGAAAAAAAGAAAATTGGATAACGGGTTAAGAAATATAATAATCCAATGGATAAAATTGCCCTGGACTTGCTAAAACGAAGAAGAAAAAATTTAATGAAACAGTGCTATAATAGTTATTACAAACGCCTTGAACATAGTAAAACCTATAATCCTAAATATTTTGGACATTTATAAAGCAGAAGCGTAAAAATAGTAGCGATATACCATCTCGTATGCAATTTGACCATGAAACTGGAGTGGATGAAACAAGCATAAGTGAACTCTTTGCGAAAAGTTTTTCATCTCTTTATAGTAAAAGTCCAAATCTACAAGTTTGTTACCATAGATGCGATGTCGTCCATTCATTTTCATCCTCGCTTAGTTCTATTATGCTGTCGGATAATTTAATTTTCACAAGGTTAAAGAGAATTTACTTAAATAAAGATCCTGGCCCAGATGGATTACCGCCGTTGTTTATATATCCACTTACTTGTATCTTCAACGAATCTCTTAAAACTGGAAAATCTCCTACCTACTGGAAAATGGCTAAAATTTTTCCCATTTACAAAGATGGTACTAAGAATAACATCAGAAATTACAGACCAATATCCATATTATCTATTTTTCCTAAAAATTTTGAAATTTTAATCTACCCTTATGTTTACAATTTACTAAAATTTCAAATTACTGATCGTCAACATGATTTCCTTAGAAATAGGTCCACCACTACTAATTTAATTACCTTCATCAATTATATTATCCAGCATGTCGATCAGGGTTCTCAAGTCGATGCTATCTATACTGATTTTTAGCAAGGCATTTGATAAAATTGACCATGAGATAATTTTGACGAAATTAAGTAGTTGTGGTATGGGTGGCCCTATTTTGGATTAGTTTAGATCTTAATTAACTCTTCGCGAGTGTTATGTAGTTGTTAATGGGAGCCAGTCTGAGCCGTTTAAGGTAACCTCGGCTGTTCCTCAAAGGTCACATTTAGGGACCCTTTTGTTTCTAATTTTGATTAACTCAGTGAAAGAATGTTTTTTGAACACAGAAGTTTACCTGTTTGCTGGCGATTTGAAATTCGTAAGACCTGTTAGATCATCAACAGACATCATCATATATCGTTCTCAGCTTATTCAAGCCGATCTGGATAGATTGTTTGAGTGGTGTACTCAAAACAATATGCTTTTAAATGCTAAAAAGTGTTATCATATATCGTTCACTCGCAAACATACTCCTATTCAAACTACATACAAAGTTGGCAACACAGTACTCAATCAAGTAGAGTGTATACGAAACCTAGGCGTTTTGTTGGATAGTAAACTGTCTTTCGTACCACATATAAACAGTATTATAACGAAGGCGTCCAAAATGTGCGGATTTTTAGGTAGAAACACCAAACAGTTCAGACATACTAAAACTTTACTCCTGCTCTTTCACAGCTTAGTTCGGAGCAACCTTGAATATTGTTCTCAAGTTTGGTCTCCTTACTATGAGGTTCATAAGAGTAGAATTAAACGAGTACAGCGGAGGTTTCTTAGTATGCTAGCATTGAAATTTAACCGACATCGCTCCTTAACTTCATATGATGAACAGCTAAAGCATTTCCGTATATCTTCCTTATATAACAGGCACCTACTTTTGGATTTGAGCTTCCTCTACAAACTGTGCAATAATGGCATAGACTGTCCTCAATTACTAGAAATGGTTAACATTAATGCTCCAAGCAGATTACCACGACTTAATGTCTACAAGCTGTTTATGGTCCCACCTCACAGGACTAACCTCGGTCTTAATTCAGCATTATGCAGAATGTTTAGTAGACTGTATATTGATATATCTAGGCGATGGCCTATCTGATGGCCTAACCAGATGTGGTTTAGACATTTTCAATGACAATTTAAATAATTTCAGAAGAGAAATGTTACTTTATTTAGAATTTAAGTTTTACATGATAAATATAAACCCTTTTTAATTTTTCATAAATACGCAATTTTGCTACTGTACTATTAAATTTTACGATAATTAACTTTTCGCAACATTACTCTGTGTTAGCTGTAGTTGCCTATAACTGGGTGAGTACATTGCATGTTTCTCACAATGCTTGGATCTTGTTTTTAGTATTTGTGTATCATCTGTCGGTGACCCTTATAAATAAATAAATAAATAAAATAAAGACGGACTCCCACGCAGAAAACGAATCTAACCACCTAGTGGAAAAGAGGCTACTGTTAAAAAAACTACCGTCGCCCGTAAACATCCGCAACACTGGAGTTCTATATGCATTAGAATGAGGGCTAATAATTTTCTGCTCACCAGATGTCGCTAGTTGACACTGAGGTAAAGTTTTTTGTTACACAGTGTAATTTGAAATTTAAAAAGTTTATCAGTTTCTAGAGTATTAAATTAATACACAAAACAATGCGTTCGTGGTTTGCTGTTTAATTTTTTTTTTCACACTTTTAACTTTTTTTTCTATTTTTATGAGTATCTGTAGTTGGGTTTATGTTTTTTTAATCTTATTAATATAAAAAATAGCTAATAGTGCAGAAAGAAACAATAATCTTTATACTTTCCGAACAAATTAACTTCCCCGCTATGAAATCTGTCAAATATTATAATACCTCATTTTCTAGTGGTGCCGCCCTGGTGGCAGAGAAGTCGTGGATGCCCTCATTAGGTATCATTAATCAGAAAGTTTCAAAAAAAGCCAAGGATATCAAAGCATAGCAAAGAATACAACCCGCTATTTTATAGCTACATTTGTATCTTTCGGGCCATAAAGATAAGCTAGGTTACTTCCGTTTGCAATTTGCGATTCATTAAGCATTTCCTCTGATTGTAGATTTAAAAAATGAGCACTGATTTATAAATATTTAATAGTTATTAAGTTTGTATTGTATATATGTTTCTTTGGTCTGGTAAACGCGATTGCTGATCATGTGATCCCGGGTTCGAATCCCGGGTCGGACCAAAATCAGTTATTGGGTTTTCCTATCAAGAAATTCTCAGCTGCAGCCCGGAGTCAGGAAGTTGGCAGTGTTTTAGCCCCGTGCTTCGGAAAACACGTAAAGCCATTGATCCTGCGCCTGATCTTTCTCCAATCGTGTCGCATAACCGTCCCATCGCTATGCAATTATGCAATCCCAACGTAAACCGGGTTTTCATAGCCCAAAAGAAATGTATTAGGGCTATTTGCAGAGTACATTTTCTTGAAAGCTGTAAACCCCTTTTCAAGAATCTTGGATTCCTATCGCTACCGTGCCTGTATATAAAACAAATGTGTATTTCTCTACGACAACACTCTCTTTATTTTGTCACTAGAGGGCAATACAAAAATATACTTACCAGAAATCGAGATATGATCATGCAACCTACAATAAGACTTGAATTATACGAGTACAGACGAAGCTGTTATTGTACGGCTATAAAAAATTATAATAAGCTTCATCCAAGTTTCAAGGCTCTGCCATTACCGTTGTTTAAAAGAAAGTTACATTGCTGGCTTTTGACTAGGTGCTTTTATTCAGTCCAGGAATACTTAGATGACCAAGAGATTTTTGAATTTTAATTGTGTTTGTAGCTGTTCTGTGTTTACTTTATTTATGACTTGAATAATTTGACATAAAGTATTATACAATTTATAAATGTAATGTAATGTTCTGTCTATGATTCATGTTTACCATTAGTTTTATATTTAGTCTATTAACTTATTGAAAAGTAAACTTATTTAGCGGCGTTGTGCACTTTTTTGTAATGGGTAAGAAATGTTAAACTCGCGTCAGGACACGTGACCTGATCGAAAATTCGTAAGACGGACGGAGAGTAGACAGCCGGCGCAGCGTAGGAGAGTATCCCCCTCTCTTTCTACGGCGCGGCGAAAATGTATGCCTGCGCCTGCTGTTTCGTTTAGGCGGCGCAGGACGCTTGCGCGAACGTTCGTGTGTGTGATTTTTCTGAGAGATAAACTTTTTAATGTATTATAAATTGTCATTTTTGTGTACAATAGCGCAATAAATAAATATTGTATTCTACCACATAAATGATAGTACTTTTGTACTGATAATTAAAGCAATTCGTGCAAAATTATTCCCAAACCATTCCAAAATATCAAAAATGCACAACGTTAATATTCAAGTTTTCACTTCTGCCGGCATTCCCAGAGTGCAACCCGTCGTTTTTTTTAGTTCTAACTAGATTAAAATGTAACTACTTTTAAATTTGCATGACAGTTATAAGTCAAACATGAAGACATATCACTATATTAAGATCTTTGTACTACCATGTTTGAAGCAAATAAACATTTCTGATTTCTGATTTCTGATCGGACTATGAGACTGAGAGAATAGAGAGTGCACCTATGCTTGCAGTTGCGACTGGCCGCCGTGACCGAAATTCGGTATGGAAGACATTATTATTGCATAATATATAAAATATTAATATTAATTTATATGGATAAAAAATACTTAACATAGTCCTCACGGTTGACAACGCATCTGCATTTTGATTCGCAAACGAGGATAGATGTAGATGTCTTTGGGTCACAGGAACCACTTACCATCAGGTGGACTGTGTGCTCGTCTGTCACCCAATTCCTATAAAAAAACCTATATCCACCGACTTCCTGCATGACTTGTAAGCCCTATATTACCCTTGTCGTTACGAGGCTGCCACTCAAGAAGCTTTCTTCCCCATCAATTGTCGGTTCTTAGAGCTGCATTGCCAGTCTAGGTTACTAGACTACTAGGTAACTAAGTTACAGTCTAGGTTAGGCCCCTTTAGGATTTTTTTTTGTTGTTGAAGTTGGAATGCCTCTTTTCCAGTAAAAAGTGTCTCCGGTTCTCTACACTCACTATACGAAACACAGCAGTGTTTAACTGCTTTTTTATGCCGGTATTCTGTGAGAGCGTGGTCCTTCCCCGGACGAGCCGACCCATTCATGCTACAACTATACTACTAATATAGCTGCAGGATGACTCTACCACGTATAAAGGTTACTGATCCGTTGAGCTATGTAGGTTTCTCTAGTTATACTGCGGATAATTATTACGAACACGAGAATCTCCAAGCATAGACCTCTTTAAATAAATTTAAAGTATGTAGGTACTGAATATACACCTATATATTGGTATATCGTACTTTTATTTATGTGGCTGTGTCATGTAGAGACCTAGTAACAGTTCTAATGAAATATCGATCTGAATATCTGACCTGATAAGATAAGATCTGACCTGATCTGGAATAGAAGTACACAAACAGCGGTCGTTTCGTTTGTTTACTTACAATATACAGGCGTAGTCGTTTACGTCTAGCCTTAATAATATTAGGCCAAATGATTTTGTAACGCTTCAAATTTTTACCTCATTATAATGAATAATTACAACTAATACTTAAATAATCTGATTTCATATTTATCAGCTGAAAATATTATGATAGAATAATTCTCTCAAACCAACATTGTACATCAAGAGCGTGTGGCCATTGAAGACCTATGGATCTGAAACGTAGTTCTTCAATGTTGGCAGTATGATGAAGCTCAAGTTCGCTCAGCGAGCTATACAGAGGGCTATACTTGTGTTTTCTCTGCGTGATATACTTAATAATGAGGATCCGCAGTCGAATCAAAGTAACTGAACTAGCCCAACGGACCTGAAGTGGCAATGGGCTTGACATATTGCCCTAAGAACCGACCACTGATGAGGAAGAAGTGTTCGCAATTGGCAGTCTGGTACCGGCAGGCGAAATTTAGGTCGTCCCCCTACTATATGAAGTGATGATCTGGTAACACATTCAACAAGTTAGTGGATGCAGGTGGCTCAATACCGTGCTTTGTGGTATTCTTTGCGGTGGCAAATGTTCAGCAGTGGACTTGTGAAGGGCTGTTATGATAATGATGATGGTAAATAATTATTATTGAAAATATTTTTCCTTTTTTATTGGTTCAGAAAATACTTTTGTTCTGAGAAGAACCAGCAAAAATCCCAGCGGGTCTTTTTTATAGAATAAAGATGACAAATATGAGCACACAATCCACATTATATTGAGTAGATACGGTAATTCAAAGACATCTACATATATCTTCGATTAAGAATCAAAATGCAGATCCGTTGTCTTCCTTTTTTTTTTTTTTTTTTTTTTTTTTTTTTTTTTTTTTTTTTTTTTTTTTTTTTGCGGATGGAAAATCATCTACTGACGCCTTTCGCTGTGGGTGGAGCGGAAGGGAGTGTCAGACTTTTACTGACTAAAAACCATCCGTGTTCCTTCAGTGCCCTTACGTTCCGGAGCCGCGGTATCTCTTTCGAACAGCCCGCAGCCCCGGCAGGCGTCGGCCCTTGCGGGCCCCTTCACGCTGCTGACAGCTCTTTGAGGCGCGCGTGGAACAAAACGCGCCGTCGACACGGCCTGTCGTCGTTAGACGGACGGACGGCGAGCTACCCATTGCTCGCCGTCCACAGGCCCGCGCCTACGGTGGCCGGGGGCCACGACGTAGCCCCCGACGCCCGGGGCGTCTCCCGAGGCGGCCGGGAAGGAAAGCTGTTGCTCTTTCCTTCTCCCGCTCCGCCACCTCCTTCGCTAGCATCACTGCTTCGCAGAAGGTGGTGACGGCATCCCATTCCGTCTCGCTCCGGACCATGGCTTCGACCAGGGCCGGACGCGAGAGGTCGCCGCCGCCTATCGCCGCTACGAGGACACGGCGGTGCTCCGCCCAAGCAGGGCACACCTCCACGGTGTGCTCCACCGTGTCCTCCGGTCGATCGTCGCAGTGGGAGCACCCGGGCGTTTCCTCCCGCCCGATTTGGTGCAGGAACCTCCCGAACACACCGTGTCCGGTGAGGACCTGCGTCAGGCGGAAGGTGAGGACGCCGTGGCGTCTCTCAAGCCACTCCTCAAAGAGGGGTCTTATCGCCGCTATAGTGGCGTGCCCAGCACGGGGTTGCGACAGTCGCTCTCTCCATGTCGCCATGAGATCATGCCGGAAGTCTGTCCGCTACGCGACAACTTGCCGCGGCAGCGGGGTTTCCCCCCGGCACAGTGCCTCCGCGCGCCATTCGTGCAGGCGTGCCAGGACTATCGCCTCCAGATCCCATGGCGGCAATCCGGCAAGGAGGCTCGCCGCCTCGCGGAAGATCGTGCGGTAGCCGCGAACCATCTTTACGGCAACCACCCTTTGGGGCGCGTTTAGGTGGTGGACGGCAAGCCGCGCCAAACCACGCGCCCACACCGGGGCCCCGTAAAGGGCCATGGACCTCACGATCCCCGCGTAGAGCCTCCGGCAGGAGGCGTTTGGCCCCCCCAGGTTCGGCAGGAGCCGCCTGAAGGCAGCCCCGGTCAGTTCCAGTTTGGGAGCCAAACGTCGGAAGTGCTCAACGAAGTTCCATCGGCCGTCGAGGACGAGTCCTAGGTACTTCAACGTCGACTCGACGCCGATGGATACCCCTCCTACCATCACTGAGGATCCCGGTGGTGGCCTGTTCCGAGGACCATGGAAGTGCATGGCCTCGGACTTGTGCAGAGCCACCTCGAGACCCAGTTGCCGGATCCTCTCAACGACTATCGCAACCCCGCGTGTCATAGTTTCCGCCGCCGCCTCGTACGACCCCCCTTGTGCCAGTACCAGCGTGTCGTCAGCGTAGCAAACTACGCTGACGCCGGTAGGGAGGTCGGCGCGCAGCACCCAGTCGTAACCGATGTTCCACAAGGGCGGCCCCAGAACCGAACCCTGTGGGACACCGCACGACATCTCTCGCCGGTTCCACTCACCGTTGCGACCGGGGTAGATGACGGCCCTGTCCGTCAGATAGTCCCCGACTATACGACGGAGATAGGTCGGCACCCGGTGATACCGGAGTGCCTCCCTAATGCAGCTCCAGGGCATGGAGTTGAAGGCGTTGGCGATGTCGAGAGACACCGCCAAGACAACCCTCCCCCCCCCCCCCCCTGGCCACTGCATCCCCCGTCGTGAGGGCTCTCACGCGCATGATGGCGTCCACCGTAGAGCGCCGAACACCAGATTGGTTTCCGCAAGATCCGGCCCCGTCCCCGCAAGGTGCTCGGCGAGGCGGTTTGCAATTACTCTTTCAAAGAGCTTGCCCACCTCGTCGAGCAGCACCACGGGCCGGTATGCGGACGGAGAGTCCGCAGGGCGCCCCGGCTTCCAAATGAGGACCAGCTTCCCCGTCTTCCAACGAAGCGGGAATTGGCCTCTCTCCAAGCATGCGCTTAGGAGCCCCTCCAGTCGGGGCCCGAGAGCCTCCGAGGCCAGGACCCAGGCTTTGCCAGGCAAGCCATCGGGTCCTGGGGCGGTATTCCTGGCCTTGAGCCTACGTACCGCCACTCTCAGGTCTAGCCCGGTCCCTTCCGGGATGTCGTCGTCGTCGTCCTGGTGGTCCGCTTCCGGCACCGCAGGTGGCGGAGCCATAGGCGGGGGCGGATGTTCCCCTCGCGCAGGGAACAGAGCGCTCACCACGACCTCCACGAGCTGAGGCCGGAGACTCTGCGTCAGCGGGGGGGGCCCAGGTGCGGAGTTTATCCCGCACCATCTTGTAAGGGCGCCCCCACGGATCTCTGTCGAGAGTCTCCAGCATCTCCTCACGGGCCCGATCCCGGGCCCGCATGACAGCCTGCCGGAGGGCGGTCTTCGCCGCTCTGTATCCCTCGTACAGCTCCGCCTCAATGGCTGCCGCATTCGGCGGACGAATGCGGAGCCTGCGATGCCTGGCGTACAGGTGCCGCGCGGCGACACAAGCCTCGCGCAGACACGTCAGCTCACGCGACCACCAATACACCTGACGCCGGGCGCTTCCTGGCCGGACGCGGGGCATTGCCACGTCACATATCTCGGACATGGCCTCCTGGAACCACCCTGCCTCATCATTGACGTCGGCAGGCCTATCCGGTGATGACACCCAGGCCTGCACGATCGAGGCTTCCAGGAGGAGCTCCCGGTCCAGCTGCTTCAGCGCCCAACGCGGACCACTCGGGGCCTGTTGGACTGGCGCGCTCGAGGGCTGGGTGGAGACGTCAAACCGGATGTACCGGTGGTCGGAGTAGGTCTCCACTCCCTCCATGACTCGCCAGTCAATGGCACGCGGCGACAGAGCGGGGCTAGCGAACGAAATGTCCACCACCGACTCGCCCCGCATCCGCACACACGTGGGGACAGAACCCCGATTTAGGACGACCAGGCCTGTCTCCAGAGCCCAGTCTTCCACCATCCTACCCCGCACATCTGTACGACGAGAACCCCAAGCCAAGTTCTTGGCATTGAAGTCCCCGAGGACAAGTACGGGGAGGGGATAGCTTCCGACGACGACTGCTCTCAGCTCTGCAAGAGAGTTATGGAGCTCGGCGAGAGATCGGTTCGGGGAGAAGTACACCCCCACAACGACGAACTCCCCGAACCGTGCTGCTACGCACCCCTGACCCCTCCTGACACCTTCAAGTGTCGGGGTACCGGCGGCGGCCATGCGTTGTCATCCCTGACAACAATGATGGAATGCATTGTTTCTAGTAAAAGAATCTCCAGTCCTCATAATGATTTCTTATATCTAAGCGAAGACTACACGGTTCGATCTACAATTCATAAATAATAACAAAGACAATTTGTCCAGTGTGTTAAAGACAGTTTTAACGACATTTGTTGGTCGTTCGGGGCCCAATTAATGAGCCAACCACTCATGAAAGGCTGCCCCGCCATTGTATGAAAAGTCCTGGGATGGCTTCAGTATGCTGGTTGGGACCGGAGGAGAGCTGCTGCTGCTGCTGCATATAAATCATCTGCTCATTCCCGGTTTCTATGGGTATGCAGACGACAGTCTGGATCAAATCCATCCATCCTATGGATGAGCATGTGAGTCTCTAGGCTAGGAGTCTACAGGTAGTCTCCAAATGAGGCAATGCCAATCTTGTGTGATTTAACGCCTCCAAAACTATACCGTGTCTTTTCACCGTCAAAAGAGCCCACTCATCTTGGCTTCTTCTTTACGGATTGTATCCGTATGTTTGGAGTACACTGACCGCCTTTGGTTGTTAGGGGTTGGATTTTTTTCAAACCACAAATATGGGCGGTACATTGAGTCCAGGAATATAGCAGCTGCAAGGAAACTTGGTGCCCTTGCAAGGGAGCGGCGGTGCTTCACGCTGGGGTAGCTTCTTACCTTATATAAAGCGCAAGTCCGGTCGTGCATGGAATACTGCTGTCACTTATGGATAAGTGCTGCAAAAAGCGTTGGAATCAGTAGAGAGACGTGCTGAGAGGCTCATTGGTGACCTTGATTTGGTTGAAACCAATCTTCTCAGACGAGACTATATATATAAATAAAAAAAATGACATCTCGAGCACAGACGCAGAGTAGCAAGGTATTCGGTATTTTATAGGATTTATTTCGGCGTGAGTGCGCAGAAATTACACGCTATAATTCCTTCCTCTGCTTTCCATCATTGGACAACGAGGCGGTTGGCGAGTTTTAATCCCTTTGTTTTCGATATTCCACGCATTAGAACCATATGGTTTTCTTCATCTTTTCTAATACGTACAGCAAGGGAGTGGAATAATTTGTCGGCGTCTATCTTTCCGTCCGAAAACAATCTGTCTTCAAGGCAAGAGTGAATAGGCTTTTGTTACGCTAAGACAGTGCGATTTATCACCTAAGGCTGCATAACCACTTACCAACAGGTGGGATCGTGGTCAAGCACTGACTTATAATAAGTAAAAATTAAATGCAGCGTTTCAAGCGTTTGAGAAGTCAGTGGCTCATTCCATATAAAATTGCGCCATTCATTTAGGTATGCCTTCTTTTTTCTTCTAGTGTACTGCTGGATATGGACCTCTCCTTTTGTGCGGTGTATTTGCCGTAATTCTTCAAACATTTGGCAGATGTATTGACAATCAAAGTAACAGACGGCTGGCGCTGCTGCCCATTGCCTGTCGTACAGCCATCTACGAGAAGCCATGAGACTTTTCTGACATTTCCCAAACTGGTCTCTTAAAACACCTATTGAACACACTTGGAACATAAAACACATCTATCCATTACATCCTATAAAAGTCCACTGCTGAACATAGGCATCCCCCATAGAATGTCTCACAGGGCGGACTCTGCTATAGTAGCCATGCTTGTAAGGCAGGTAGGCAATCGGAGTTATTATTATTTTGAGTTTTTCTGCCGGCTTCCAAACAGGAGACGGTACGCAATTCGACTGTATGTTTTTTATGTGTGTTACCTCATAAAGTTTTACTGGGTGAACCGATTTCGATGATTCCTTTTTTATTTCAAAGCTGATACTTCTCGTGTGGTCGCATATGAATTTGATCAAGGTTAGACTAATAGCTTATGAGTTATTCTTAATAACTTATATTGAAGTCGGCTGTACAAAATATTTTATTTTAAATTATTATCAGAAAGATACTGCTGCCCATGACCTGTTTCAATTTCTTACTGTCGACTCTTACGTTACCCACGGGATGATATGGAATATTCTTACAGCGCCACTAATCGGTAAACAAAATAGTGAATAAACTTTAATAAATAAAAGGTTTTATCAAAGTGTATACATCATTTATTCTCCTTTTTGAACCTTAAAATACGAACGAGAGCACATATTAATGATATGTCATTTGTCCAGCACGCACGAGCGGCATTGTACAGAGCATGCAAAGGAAACGAATTTCACAAAGCACCGAAAAATATCGCTCGCGTACGAACTTGTATAGTCACTCGGGAAAAGGGAATTGAAATTACGCGAGAACGGACTGCTGCAAAAGATAAGATTGTAGATTGTAATGTCGGAAGCGGTCACATTTGATTATGACTGATTACAAGCTTCTTTGACGATTTCACAACTACTATAAAAAAATCATGAGTAGCGTTATATGTTATACAAGCTGTGCCCGTGATAAGCTACCAATATATGAAAAGTATGCTCTTTCGCGTGTTAGGGAAAAAATAAGGTGTACTAAATTATTAATCTTGAATACGGCATTATGTTAGCTTTTGGTTCCTCCTAAAAATCGGCTGACACACACGCAATGAGTAGCCAACAATGTCGCCACAATAGTGAGTTTTATTTTTGTGTTTGTTTCACTAATTCGTGAAATTATATTTTTTTTTATTTATCCCTGTATATATTTTACACCCTTAGGCAAGTTACACCTTTCTAAAAGGCCGGCAACGCATCTGCAATTCCCCTGGCGTTGTGGTTGTTCATGGGCGGCGGTAGTCACTTACCATCAGGTGAGCCGCATGCTCGTTTGCCCCTTTTTATAGGATAAGGGTGACAAACGAGCACACGGTCCACCTGATGGTAAGTGGTTGCTGCGGCCCATAGACATCTACATCTATCCTCTATTACAAATCAAAATGTAGATGCGTAGTCACCCGTGAGGACTAAGATGGAATGCCTCATTTCCAGAAAAAAGGGCCTCCGGCCACCTGCACTCACCAAGCGAAACGCAGAGGTAAATCTCTACTTCACGCTGGTTTTCTGTGAGATCGTGGTACCACCCCGGTTTGAGCCTTAGCCTTAGCCTTTTTAGCCCTTATTCTATATAAAAAAGAACAGAAACAGAAACAGAAACTTTTTTATTCAATATAGATTATAAATAATGCTTATTGAAAGTCACACTTTTGTATAATTACCACTGGTTCGAAAAAAAACCTCTGTCCTGGGAAGAACCAGCAAGAAACCCAGCGGGACTTTTTTTTAAAAATAACAGCTTACAATCATGTATGTTACACAAATTAACAACACAACAAATTAGAAATAGCTTGGTAGCGATTACCTCATTTCCAGGGGTTATTATCATCTATAAATTCTTTAATACTATAATAACCCTTTTATACAAACTTAGTTTAATAAAGTTTTTGAACTTTGAGCAGGTCAAATTTTGTATATTTTCTGGAATTTGGTTGTAAAAGCGTATACATCGCCCCAAGAATGAATTACTGACTCGATGGAGTCGAGTAACCGGTACTACTAGCTTGTGTCTGCTCCTAGTATTTACAGAATGAATATCACTTATTTTTGTAAAACTACTTTTATTTTTGTGTACGTACATTACATTTTCATAAATGTATTGAGAGGCCAAAGTTAATACATTAATTCCCTTAAATTTTTGTCGCAGCGACTCTTTAGGCTTTAAATCATAAATTGCTCTTATGGCAACACACACCGAACACAATACCGAAGAGTACAATCTACCACTTTGCCTTGCGTATGTAAACTGTTAGAAAGCCTTTGATTCATGTCATCGTAGGACTTGGGACTCGAGCTACTTTAAATATAAAGGAGAAGGAGACATCTCCATACATTTTTGGGCCCAGATGTTAACAAGATGAAAGTCGGACCATTTGAAAGCTTATATAAAAACAATTCATACCTGAAAATCGGGATAGATTTGTCAATCTAGGAGCTGAGTTATTGAAGAATAAATAAAAGTGATTTTATGTATTACTTACACTGTAACAGGCGATTTTTCACTGTAATAACACTGTAACAGGTTAGTGTTAACAATTCACTACAATTACATAAAGATATAAAAGCCGGATCAGTATAAAATCACCAAAGAAAAGCTGTGGTTATCTAGGAAACAAAATAGTGAAACGATTAACGAAAATTAAAATAACAACAACTAATTGAAATTAAAATTAGAAATATCGATCTGAGATCGGTTACTAAAATTATTGTTGTTACTGTTATTTGTTGGCATGTTGGTACTTTGTATTTTTTCATAGTATTTTGTAGATATGTTTTTTTTATCTGCCTTGTTAACACAGACTAATAATTAAAAATAGATAATAAAATGCTGGATTTAATCGAGAATCGATTTTATTGCACTCGTTTCAAATAAAATCGAAAATTGGTCTTTTTCTCTGTTTTGAAGTTTGAACTGTCAAAACAAACTAATAGAAATTACTAGTGGTGGGTAGTGTACAAAAAAGAGAATTTCACTAGTGGTTTCTTTATGGTAATCGATTTATTTCAATAAAATATTTATTTCTTCTTTCCTTATGCGAATAATAATATACTTTATTTCCAAAAAAAAGACGGCTCCGTGGCGCAGTGGCTTAGCAATGAGTTGTTGCGCTGGGGGGCGCGGGTTCGAATCCCGCACGGAACATGTATTTGTATGGCCTACAAATAATTGTTCCGGGTCTGGATGTTTGTCCTTGTTCAATTTGTGTTTGTAAACTGCCTCCACTATACAGGAGAAAATCCTAGTGTGGGGTAATGTTTTTAAAAAAAATGAATATATCATATGAATATATCCGCTTTATCATTTAATTTTATTGGATCCGAATAAATATAAAATCGATTGCATCAATACAATCGATTTTCTAACTTATTTATTATTTTATTGTTTTTTTGAAATCTAGATTGTAAATTGAGCTAGTTTTTTGTATTTAACTTTAGAAAAATATAGCCAATTTTTTAAAGTATAAATAAATTAGTTAACTTCAGGCCCAAAAATCCCATTCTCCTTTTTGTGTTATTGGTGTGAGAAATTTTTCTAGCATTGCATTGCCTGTTATGTTTGCTTCCGTGCATAGTGTCAGTGACTTATGTCACATAATTTTAATTAATAAAGTAGACCTGTGTTTTGCTACGGAGGTAGGGCAGACCTTGCTCTGTGTCGGCGAGAATGTTCCACTGCAATTTAAAATATTTATTTAATTATATTTAAGCAATATTTGTAGTGTTCAGAAAGATTTGTTTCATAATATCCATAATAAACAAAATCAGTCACGCCTTCTAGCTATTTCGACTAAGAAATCAAGTCACAGGTTACACGCTGAATAGGATCGACGACTTCAACGTATATAATATGTGCACACAAGCGGAGATTGAGCAAATGCCCCGTCAAGATTACCTTACGAATAATATTACAAATATATACAAGTTTACTTAGAGATAATTTATACTATAAAAAATAAATAAAACAAACCTTAACCTAAGATACAAAATATTACAAAAATAATAAATATTACATAAAAAATACAATGCGTCGCCAACACACGCTTTACCATCAAGTAATCTCGGCACATTACTTGATAGGGAAAGTTTGCGCATCGCCGTACGAATCCGACAAGGAGCGGAGATTTGTCAACCTCATCAGAACACCTTGTGATAACAGTGTCGACAAGTTTGGCCACCACGGAATTTCATGTAAGAAAAGTACTGATAGGTTTTCACGGCACGGTTCTTTGAACGATGTGATTCGAAGGGCTCTTGTCTCTATAAATTTTCGCTCAGTTTTAGAGCCTTGTAGAATACGAGTATTTAGAGACGACGGCAGGAGACCTGAAGGTATGAAATCGATCCCTTGGAAGAAAGGTAAAGCCCTGTGTGGGATGGCGGCCTCTCATATCAGGGGTCTCGTTTAGAGCCGGGGCGGTGTCAGAGGCAGCTGAACGGAGTAAGTGGCGCAAATATGAGTCTCTGAGAGATGACTACATATTTGTACCATTTGCTGTAGTGACAATAAGTCCGTGGGGTCTACGTGCGGCGAAGTCCCTAAAAGAATTCTATCTGTGACTTATCGTTGCTGCTGGTAATAAAAGGGCTGCTTCTTTTCCCGCTCAAAGGCTAAGTATAGCCATTTAGCGAGGAAACGCAGCCAGCGTTCTTGGCACGATACCACGGGGAATAGGGGATAATTACGTTATTGGTTTTAGTTTTTATGTATAGTTTTTTAATATTGTAATAAAATATTAATTTATAAATATTATTACTGTTATCATTAAATAAACTTAATTATTATTTATTTATAATAATAATGCACCGGCACAACAATAAAAAAAATAATATACCAAATTTCATACACTTTCGTGCGCGTAATATGTCTAAAAAGGGATACTAAGTTTTTTCATCAGGTATTAATATAATATACAAGATAATTAAAAAAAAAACAAAAGTGATTTCATTACATACCAAATTTCCTATCTTCCTAACCTTAACCATGTCATATATTTTGAAGCATGCGCCGCAGCCGATATTTTGGTTGAAGGGAAGAGTTCTAATAAGACACGTTTCGAAGTTATGATAGTCTCGTCCATAGTCATTGAGGTACGTGATCCGCAACTTTTAGTTGATGTTCGATAAACTAATTGAGTTATGGTGCAGAAATATTTTTATCGTCATTAATAAAAGATTCTGAACTTAATGTATTGATACTGACTGTATCATATTGCACTATCAAAGAAGTTCTTTGCTTACTTATAAGATACGTTAAGTCCGCTTTTGTACATTTCTGTTAAAAAAAAAGAAAAGAAACTGGATTCCAAGTTATACTCGATTAGTGGATCTCTTCATTCTTAGAATCTTAGAAAAAAATTTGGTCTTTCAGTTTTCACAATAATTTTATCAGTGTTGCAATTTCATCCGAGTAGCCTGTAGATATATATTAATGGGCAAGTTTTAATTACTAAAAACTAGTATAAAGTCAGTTATTTTGTCATTATCTATAAAGCTATGTGCGTTAAGGAAAAAAATTGATTATCTATTAATTTCACTTAACAAAGGACGGTTCCGTGGCTTGGCATTGAGTTGCAGTGCTGAGGGCGTTTGAATCCCGCACGGAACATGTTTTATGTATATATTCTACAAATAATTATTGCGTATCTTGGAATTTGTCCTTATTTAATTTATGTATATATATATATATATACAGTAGAAAATCCTAGCTCGGTGGTAATGATATATTTTAAAAGAAAAAATAAAAATATCACCTTATCAATTGACAGCTTTAGATTAGATTGACAGCTCCGTGGCGCAGTTGCTTAGCAATGAGTTGTTGCGCTGAGAGCCGCGGGTACGAATCCCGCACGGAACAAGTATTTGTATGGCCTACAAATAATTGATCCGGATCTGGATGTTTGTCCTCGTGCGATTTATGTTTGTAAACTGCCTGCACGACACAGGAGAAAATCCTAGTATGTGGGTAACGTTTTTTTTTAAAGAAATAAAAAAATATAAAAAAAAATAGTCAAATTTCACGTTTTAAAATTATATTGAAAATAAAAACAAGAAGTGTAACTTCAAAAAATGTTAAAAATTGTCTCCTGTGGGGAATAAGCCTCCTCCGAGAAATGCCATATAGCACGAGTCAGAAGTAACTGCATCCATCCACTTCGCCACTACTTCAACATCGACGGATCGACATACTCCATAACCGATGTGACAAAAAGATGGAGTAACGACATGATGAAATATAAATTTAATATATGATAATTCAATTATCTCAAAGCTAATGTATATTGTTGAGTGATTAGTCATACAGCACTGAAAATCTTTGTTCAAAAGATCCAACATTACTACAGTTGCGCAAAATTTATAAGCTTTGATGAATTTGAGTATTTACATACATATATGCAGTAAAAAAAGTGCTACAGTTTCTGTCAGTGTTCAGGACTAACTAATTTTGATACCAATTTTACAGTAGTTAGAGACGTCTAGATATAGAAGAGAATCAGAGAATAATTTTACTTTTTATTCTATATTTATAATGACGATGAGATTAAATAAAATTAAAAGCTTATTAGGTATTTACAAGAACGGTAACGATTTCTTTAAAGTCGACACCGACTTGTAATTAAAAGGATAATAAGATTTATCCTTTTATATTATTTATTTTCATTAAGAAGTAATACAACTGGTTTCGGCCGCGTTTGGGAAATCGTAACGACCTTCAGAAGTTTGAAATAAAAGTGAAAACCACTGCGTGTTACCAGTGATGTCTTACGTAATCGAAAAAAGGTCCTTCTAATAACAATTTAAATTTGACATATAATTGAAATGATAACAATGACAAATTTCATTTAGTTGACATAAATAATTGAATTAATAAGTTTTAAGTTTTGACATAAATAATTTAGTTTAATTAAGAAGAATAGAAGATAGGTATTACCTATCCAAATATAATTTAAGACTGATTTTAAATGTTCTATATTATTATTTATATTTTATTATAATATTTATTATTATAATAATATATACTCATTATTGTCAAAATTCATCAAATAAATTTTTCAACACGGAAGTGTTTTTTCATTTGCACTTTGATTCTTAATTGAGGATAAATGTAGGTGTCTATGGACTGAGCACTTCCGACGTTTGGCTCCCAAACTGGAACGGACCGGGGCTGCCTTCAGGCGGCTCCTGCCGAACCTGGGGGGGCCAAACGCCTCCTGCCGGAGGCTCTACGCGGGGATTGTGCGGTCCATGGCCCTTTACGGGGCCCCGGTGTGGGCGCGTGGTTTGGCGCGGCTTGCCGTCCACCACCTGAACGCGCCCCAAAGGGTGGTCGCCGTGAGAATGGTTCGCGGCTACCGCACGATCTCCCGCGAGGCGGCGTGCCTCCTTGCCGGATTGCCGCCATGGGATCTGGAGGCGATAGTCCTCGCGCGCCTGCACGAATGGCGCACGGAGGCACTATGCCGGGGGGAAACCCCGCTGCCGCGGCAAGTTGTCGTGCAGCGGACAGACTTCCGGCGTGATCTCATGGCGAGATGGAGAGAGCGACTGTCGCAACCCCGTGCTGGGCACGCCACTATAGCGGCGATAAGACCCCTCTTTGAGGAGTGGCTTGAGAGACGCCAC
Source organism: Parnassius glacialis (assembly GCA_033319125.1). Lineage (NCBI taxonomy): Eukaryota > Metazoa > Arthropoda > Insecta > Lepidoptera > Papilionidae > Parnassius > Parnassius glacialis. Next base: position 41,040,665 of record JAVANC010000012.1, on the reverse strand, counting down.
GGCGTCCTCACCTTCCGCCTGACGCAGGTCCTCACCGGACACGGTGTGTTCGGGAGGTTCCTGCACCGAATCGGGCGGGAGGAAACGCCCGGGTGCTCCCACTGCGAGGATCGACCGGAGGACACGGTGGAGCACACCGTGGAGGTGTGCCCTGCTTGGGCGGAGCACCGCCGTGTCCTCGTAGCGGCGATAGGCGGCGGCGACCTCTCGCGTCCGGCCCTGGTCGAAGCCATGGTCCGGAGCGAGACGGAATGGGATGCCGTCACCACCTTCTGCGAAGCAGTGATGCTAGCGAAGGAGGTGGCGGAGCGGGAGAAGGAGAGAGCAGCAGCTTTCCTTCCCGGCCGCCACGGGAGACGCCCCGGGCGTCGGGGGCTACGTCGTGGCCCCCCGGCCACCGTAGGCGCGGGCCTGTGGATGGCGAGCAATGGGTAGCTCGCCGTCCGTCCGTCTAACGACGACAGGCCGTGTCGACGGCGCGTTTTGTTCCACGCGCGCCTCAAAGAGCTGTCAGCATCGTGAAGGGGCCCGCAAGGGCCGACGCCTGCCGGGGCTGCGGGCTGTTCGAAAGAGATACCGCGGCTCCGGAACGTAAGGGCACTGAAGGAACACGGATGGTTTTTTAGTCAGTAAAAGTCTGACACTCCCTTCCGCTCCACCCAGAGCGAAAGGCGTCATTTGATGATTTTCCATCCGCAAAAAAAAAAAGGTGTCTATGGACCGCAGCATCTATTTATAATCAAGTGGACGGTGTGCTTATTTGTCACCCTTATTCTATTAAAAACTCCCCTTCCCCTTGGATCTCTGAGCAGTACAGACGTGTTTTTAAGTTAAATTATACCCAATTTTATTTAATAAGCGAAATTAATTACAAAATATTATTGCGAAGTACTAAGAGTGCATGAACCTCCAAGAATACGACGGTTGCAGAGAGGTCTACGCTCACTAGATACGCGTGAGTCACGCACAATTATTATACTATTATTTCTTTAAGACCCCGCCCCCAGCGAACAAATTGTACGTAAAGGATATCAATGTATTCATAATACGATATGCGTTGTTAAACACATAAACGCTGACAATGACAGGCTTACGCACTAGTAACAGAAAGCTTGAGGGCAAGTTATGCTGGACGGAAAGCAGTTTTGAATATATCTCTCGATCGTAACCGATTAAGGTTGGCCCTTGTTTAAGTGCAGTCACGACTGTTTTAAACCTTCTGCTTCGCTGATTGCCTGGTACAGACGACTAAACAACACTACAGATTTTAATTCCATACAAATCTCAATCATCTATCCATCTCTCTATCTATCGATAAGTAGCAAGCCCTTGCAAAGGTTACGACTGCTACGCTCCTGCACTCGCGCTTGTATATTATAAATAGTGCATACGCCTGCCTACAAGTCTAAGATGTCTGTTCCACGAACTCCTCCCGGATTGATATCCCAAATAAAGACTCCAACTATTGCAGTTCAATATAATTCGGATCCGGCACTGAATAAAACTAATACCACAGAGCCGGTCGACAATTACTTTAACATAACAAAGCGAACAAAACGAACTTTTGGTGAATTCAATGAACAACCCGGATACTCTTCCGAAATTAAGTATATGTTTGAACAGCTCACTGCCCAACAAGAAAACAAATTTGAATCGTTAAATAACACGCTTGCTACCATAATATCTCAAAACCAAACAATTCAAAATTCAGTTGACTCCCTAACTGCAAAAGACGATGACCCACTAAAGAAAATCGGCTATCTGGAACAAGAGAATAATGAGTACAAAAAGCGAGTAGCAAACCTGGAAAACCGGTTGGATCATCTAGAAAAGAGTGTGCGTTGTTCCACAAAGTTGAGATTCGTAACCTACCTAAACTGGAAGTTGAAAATAAGAAAACATTAATTGACATAATCCACCTAGTCGGTTCGACATTGGGCCTCGAAACTCCAATTCACCAGTCTGAGATTAGAGATATATTTCGAACCAAGTCAGAAGCTGTAGTCGTGAACTTCACCACAAACCTAAGGAAGGAGTCATTTCTGGCTAAATACAAATCATACAATAAAAGTAGACGTGTTAACAAAAAACCGCAGTTAAACACAGAGCACATTAAGCTACCGGGCGCGCCGTGTACAGTGTACATCTCCGAGTATCTAACGACTAAATCTAGACGACTTTTTTACATAGCGCGGGAAACCGTCAAAAATAAGAAGCTTATTGCAGCGTGGACGTCATATGGAAAAGTCTATATAAAGAAAGATGAAAGTTCGACACCAGTTCGTATTGAGGAAGAATCAGACATCTATAAAATTATCATGTGACTAGTCTTAATACAATATTGTTCGTTCTTTTTATTTACACTAGGATGTTTTTATTTTAATAGTTTACTTTGTTTAATTATTAACTATGTTATGTTTCTATTACATTTTAGATTATGTAGTTTCCACTTGAATTGCAGAATTATACACTCTAATACTACAGTCACACACAACACTCACACCTCACAATCACAAGCCTACACTCAGTATACTCAAGAGCGAGTTAAAACTATTAACAGTACTGCCAAACCTAGATCAATAATGCTTGCATTATTTTGCTTACCCGTTATTAACGCTACTCTGTTCCAGATCCTTGCCTTTTCAAAAATACATACATTGTCACGTCACACATTAGACGCGACAATATTTTTTTTATCTTTTTACGAAAAATATCCGTATTATGGAAAACACTGAAAATTTAAACCTAGATCTGGACTCAATCCAAGTAGCTAAAACGATAACGTGCGGTATAGAAAATGCAAAAAACTTTGTATCTAAAAATGGCGATACTGTTAATATCTTATCTCAAAATATTCGTAGCCTCAATTGTAACATGCCAAACTTAGTCACTCTCCTACAAAGGTCTGAAATATACTGGGATGTATTAGTCCTTACAGAATGCTGGCTACCATCAGCAAAGTTTATACCAACTCTTGACAAGTACAACCATATAGTTACAACCTCTCATAAAACCCAAAATGAAGGAGTAGTTATCTATTATAATAAGCACTTCAATGCAGTATGCGAAGAACCTATAGTTACAGATGCTAATTGCCTGGTATTAAAATTAGATCAAGAAACTTGTATCCTAGGAATATATCGCCCACCAAGCCAAACTAATACATCAAAATTTATTGATTCCTTAGATTCAGTTCTCACGTGTTTAAAAAGCTTTAAAAATATTTTCCTCTGCGGTGATATAAATATTAACATAGTTCCAAACAGTTCTGACAAAAGATCTTATGATTACCTGAACATTCTGGCAAGTCATGGTATGCTCCCAGGTCATACTTTGCCAACGCATGGACGTACATGTCTTGATCACATGATGCTTAAAACTAAAATGGAAGCCTTCTGTTTCGTATTTGAAACATCCATCACTGATCACGAGAGTGTGGCTATTAGTTGTAGACTAAAACCGCGTACTAATTATTTAAACAAAACTCATTGCGTTGTTGACTTTGATAAACTAGATAAAGTTATGCAAAACTTTAATTTCCAACCTATCCTTGAATGTCAAGATCCTAACTTAGCAACTGATCATCTGGTATCTAACTTATACTCAGCGATTAATAACAACTCGAACATGGTTCAAACAACTAAAAGAAGTTTGATTTCTAAACCATGGATAACTAAAGGACTACTTCGTTGTATGAAGAACCGGGGCAATTTATATAAAAAACTTAAAAGAAATCCGGACGACGAGGATATTAAAACAACATATAGACGCTATCGAAACTTTTGCAACAATCTGCTCAAGAAAGCGAAAAGAATCTACGAAAAGCAGGAGATAGAAAAAGCCAAGGGTAATAAAAAACAGCTATGGGATGTTATTAAAAGGATTAGCGGCTCCAATAAGACGGCTGACTATTCATTGTCCCTCTTGTCTCCTAACAGCCCTAACACAGACATTAATGTTGTTAATAGTTTCTTCGCAAATGTTGGAGCAAACCAGGCTGAAAATATTACCAACTCCAAACAAACTACACTTTCCCTTGCCAATGATCATATCTCCGAAACACCTCTCAATAGAGAAAAATATACTTATTTCTCCTGCACAATATGGCTTTCGATCTGGTCGATGCACCAATGACGCGGTACAGGAGCTATTAAATTCTATTGTAGTTAATTTGGACGGCAAGAAGAAATGTTTAACGGTGTTTCAGGACCTGGCGAAAGCGTTCGACACAGTCTCAATTCCGCACCTATTAAAAAAATTAGAAAGACTCGGTAGAACACAACGGGTCAGAATAGAAAACTTACTAAGTGATGAGGTAGCTGTCAAATTTGGTATTCCACAAGGCAGCATAATCGGTCCTACACTCTTCTTGGTGTACATCAATGACCTTTGCCAACTTCCCCTTCATAAAGGTAAAACTTTTTCATTTGCTGACGATACCGCCTTGTTCTTCAGTGGAGATAGCTGGGAAGAAGTGTTTCATGTCGCACAAGCAGGTTTTAATAAAGTCAGGAGCTGGCTGCAGAATAATGTTTTAACACTCAACGTGTCTAAAACTAAATATATAACCTTTGCCCATAAGAGTAATCTACTCCCACCGAACTCTTTTACTATTTCTGCCCATGCCTGTGATCTCAAAACCATGTGCTCATGTCCCACTCTTGAAAGAGAAGAGAATATTAAATATCTTGGGGTCATAATTGATCAACATCTTTCCTTTAAACCGCACATAGAGACCCTTATAACCAGACTCCGAAAATTGATCTTTATTTTCAAAATACTAAGACAATCTGCTGACCGAAAGATTATTAAGATGGCTTACTACGCATTATGCCAATCCCTAATTGAATACTGCATCACGTCATGGGGGGGTGTTGCTAAAACTCATCTAATCGAAGTAGAGAGAGCACAGCGCGCCATACTTAAGGTAAGTGCTGGTCTTCCCTTACGATTCCCTACTGTAGACCTTTATAAGGAATGGGATGTTCTTACTGTTAGGCAAACTTTCATTTTGCATACTGTGCTCAAAACACACTCCCAGCTGCAGTATGATGAGAACCTACTTAATGATAAGCGCCGGAAAGATAAGGTATGTCACACACTTCAATTTAAAACATCTTTCTCACATAAGTTCTTTTGCTTTCTTGGTCAAAATCTATACAACAAATTAAATAGCATCCTTAATATATATCCTAAAACCAAATTTAACTGTAAAATAACATTAAAAAACTATTTAAAAAATTTAGATTATGAAAAAACAGAGCACCTTTTGACTGTACTTAAATAATCCTTAATTCAAGATATATCTCCTCATAGCCGTTAACTCCATACTCGCAACACACATACACATATATACACATTTACCCCGCCAAAAATCGATTCGTACATACATCTGCACTCACACACTTTTTGACACTTCACACCAACTTAAACAACTTATAATTTCTGCATCATTTTATACATTCTTTTTATATTAATAGCTTTTATTGGTTTTAATTATGCCACTAATTCTGTCCGTGGGTTGGGGGCTCTGGTGACCTCTAACACAGGATTTTTTACAAAAACCTACTTTAGGCACCAGTCTCTCACAAAGCTGAAACTAATAATGGCAAATTGTTAATCTAAAAGTACTATTTGTGAAGAGAGAATAAATGGTTTATTATTATTATGGGGTATCTATATAGTTTTCTCATCTGGTTGGGCTGTATAAATATATAATAGTAAATGAAAATGATAAACATACATAAATATTAACAAAATAAAATAAATACATAAAAAATACATAAATAAATAAAAACCCAACCAGATGGAAGCCCTCGACAGGGGAGACCAAACGGCCGAGGGTTAGGGGGAAAGGGAAAGAAACCGGCGGACGATGCGGGCGGTATCGAGGAGCACCGCCTTCTGCATTTGAGCTTGGAGCGGTCCGTCACGGAGTCCCTGTCGCCTCAGATGACCCGAGAGGCTGACTGGGATTAACCCGTTCGCAGAGACGACTACAGGTATAATTTCGGCCGGCAATCCACCCCACATGTCGGTCACCTCGTGAGCCAGGTCCAGATATTTAGTCAGTTTATCTGTTTCGGCTTTCACGAGGTTCTCGTCATAAGGAATGGTAATGTCGACCAAAAATATCCTTGACTGTGCCCGGTCCATCAGCACAATATCAGGCTTATTCGCAAGAATAGTCCTGTCTGTGATGATGGCCCGGTCCCAGTAGAGCCTGGCGCGGTCATTTTCGAGCACGGCTTCCGGCAAGTACTTATAATACGGCAATTTCCGATCCACGAGACCGTATTTCAGAGCGAGCTCCTGGTGTAGAATCCTGGCTACTAAGTTGTGCCTGTACAAATACTCAGAGTTAGAAAGCGCCGAACAACCGGAGATGACATGCCTAAGTGACTCACCGGGATGGCGACAAGCTCGACAGACGTCAACGGTGCCATCCTTTAGGATGTATCTCCGATAATTGTTGGTCTTAATAACCTGATCCTGTATCGCACAGACAAAACCCTCGGTTTCCCCAAAGAGGTTACCGAAACGTATTATTATTATTATTATTAAAAACTGGTGGTCTGTTGTAGGGTAGATATGCTTTGAACATTCGCACTCTTGGTAGGTGGATTAACACACAGTCGGCTGGCGCTGCTATCCATTGCTGGTCTGGGCATTTTGCGTAAACATGAACCATACTGGTCTCATAAAATACGGACTGGACGAAATAGGTTGATCCTCTTACCTCGATACCACACTTGGAAACTTGAACACATAGCAGTTATTTGTTTTCCTTTTCGAAATTTACTAACCTAACCACAGATTAATGGTATATAATTTGTCCAGCACGCACGAGCGAAAATATACAAAGAATGCATTGGAAAATTATTTCACAAAGCACCGAAAAATATCACTCGCGTACGTACTCGTATAGTCACTCGATTGACGGGAATTGAAATTCCTGCGGGACCGGACTGCTGTGAAAGATGAGATTGTAGATTGTATAATATGTCGAAAGCGTTAAATGAAACTTGATTTTTACGGATTTTATTGCGTTTAGCTTTTTAATTCCAGATGTTTTGGGTGCTTTACAGCAGCTACGGTCACGGGAGGAACTGAGGTGTATGACGTCCCGATATCATAGTTAGCCCGGCTACATTCGGGTTTTGAATATTAATTTTTGCCCGATCTACGCAGAATGAGCTTACAGTATCTTGAAGTCTTGCAGTGGTATGATTGTTTTTGGATTTGCTTTAATAAATGATAGAATCCCAAGCAAATGGCAGCACCCATCCATCTTCTCTATTGAAATTAGGATATTTTTTTAATTTCAATAGCCTCGCAAATCATCCTTGGTAGGAATCGGTGTTATTTTGCAAGGAAATCTATCAAATCTAATATAATGGCGGGGATGATTTTGGGGGTCATTGTAGAAGCGTGCTCGTCGCGACCCCTGCCAGCCCTTTTCAGGGCTGCAATTCTACACAGCTGCGCACCCATGCCAACGAGGGTTAGGGCGTCCCCCCAAGGCGACGCACACCAGCTAGTCCCTTTTGTTGGTGTGGAATGCAGCGCGCAAAGCAGCGATGGGGACCACCACCCGTCACGTACAGCCCGAAACGGCGGAAGGTGGAGGACAGAGTGCAGAGTTGGCACGTGGAATGTTAGAGGAGGCATGAAAGATAAGACGAATGAGTTGATTGAAATAATGAAAGAAAGAGAATTAGATGTCGTGTGTATGTCGGAGACCAAACGGAAGGGCAGTGGTTCTGAAGAGCTCCCTGGCGGGGCGTTAGCTCTATGGTACGGAGTCCCGGAGAGCGAGAGCGCCTGCCAGGGAGTGATGGTGCTGCTGTCGTCTCGGTTGGTCGATGTTATGACGGAATATTAGGTTGTGAACTCAAGACTTCTCTGGGTTCGCTTTAAATTGGGAATGACGAAGTTATTCCTTTTAGCTGTTTATGCGCCGGTAGCTTCGTCGTCCAGGGCTGAGCTGGAGGAGTTTTGGGAGAATGTAAGAGAAGTTCTAGATTTGGCTAGGGGAAACGAAAGAATTGTTGTGTGTGGTGATTTGAATGGATGGGTTGGTACCGCTCGACCAGGGTACGAGTCGGTGCTTGGAAAGTTTGGCGATAAAAGGGTTAATAATGCTGGCAAGCTTATACTGGCGGTATGCAAGGAAAAGGGTCTTCTTGTGACAAACACTATGTTTAATCACAAGAAAATCCATATGTATACTAGAGAAAGAAAGAATGAGAGAAGTATGATCGATTTGTTTCTGGTGGATGAACGACTGCGAAAACAGGTGATGGATACGCGAGTGTTCAGGGGTGCTGACCTGGGAACGGATCACTATCTAGTGATTACTAGATTTAGGGGTCTATCCGCGGGTTGGCGCTACCGGACGGCAGTAACAGAACCACAGTCGGTCTGTCGCATCCGAAGCTGGAAGCTTCAGGAAGCGGATACTAGGGACAAATATCATGCGAGGGTAGCCGAAAAGCTTGACACCATCGATGGCAGAAAATAATGTGTGGAAAGAACATGGCAGAACCTTAGGGATGGAATAGTATGTGCAGCGGAAGAAGTGTGTGGAACAATAAAAAGAGGCAGTAGTAAAAGAAGAGATGCATGGTGGAATGATGAAGTGAAAGAAGCTGTAGAGAAGAAGAAGAAAGCATGGTTAGACTACTTGGCCTCTAGTAATGATAAGGATATGAGAGAGCAGATGAAAGAAAGATATAAGCTGCAGAAAGTTCACACGATAGCATTGATTGAGGAAATGCGTGAAAGGTGTAGAATGGAAGCGGACGAAAGGTTGTCGCACAACTTTAAGGAGAACTCCAAACTCTTCTGGAAAGAGGTTGGAAGGACCCGAAGTGGTGCGACGGCCTTAAGAATTAACAAAGTGCTTTCGAGAACCAATGACGTTCTCTCAGAAAAATCGGACGTCATGCAGCGATGGAGCGAATTTTATAGAGAAATGTATGCGTGTGATGATCTTAGTGAGGGATCCGGGGATGACGCCGAGACTGTTACGCCAGACCCGGACCTCGATGACACTGAAGTCATCACTATAAAAGAGATTGAACGTGCGATTCGAAGTTTGAAATGTGGTAAGGCTGCGGGGACTAGACAGAGTTACTGCTGAAATGGTCAAGTATGGTGGGACTCGCGTCTGGAACAGCTTTTATCTGCTGTGCAATTTGTGCTGGCGGACGGGGGATGTCCCGGATGATTAGCGATACGCATTCATTGTGCCTTTATATAAAGGTAAAGGTTCACATTTTGACTGCGGGTGCTATCGGGCGATCAGCTTGACCAGTTTAGCAAGTAAAGTTTACTCGAAGGTTTTGACACGTAGGATGCAAGAGAAATCGGAAAGATTTCTATAGGAGGCACAATGCGGATTTAGAACTGGAAGAGGATGCACGGATCAAATGTTTTCTCTACGCATGATCACGGAAAAGCTTCTGGCTGCTAACAGATTTTCTGTGCTTTTGTGGATCTTGAGAAAGCATTTGATAAGGTGTTAAAGAAGAAAATGTGGGAACTGTTGCCGGGATACGGTGTGGATGGTCGATTGCTAAGGGCTGTGCAGTCACTTTACTGTGACTGTAAAGCCTGTTTGCGGGTAGGGCATGACCTGTCACCCATGTTTAGCGTCCAAACGGGCGTAAAACAGGGTTGTGTCATGTCTTCCTGGCTGTTCAAACTGTATCTCGACAGCTGTTTACAGAAGCTGAAAGATAGCTGTTTGGGTGTGAAATTGGGTGACATTAAAGTAAATTGTCTGCTGTATGCTGATGATGCAGTGGTTATTGCACCATCAGAGGCAGAACTGCAGGCATTAGTCACGTGTATGAAAGAGGAATGTGAAATTAAAGGTCTCCGTTTGAATGCTAATAAAACTAAGAATCTGGTATTTGAAAGGGACGAAGAGAGAACGAAGTGTGAAATATGGGTAAATCAGGAATGTCTGGAACAGGTAAATGAAATTGTATACTTGGGGAGTGCTTTTAGCCGGGATGGAAGATGTGATTTAGATGTGGACAGGCGTGTCGCTGCCGGGAACAAAGTCAATGGTGCCCTGACTGCGTTAGTCAAAAGGCAAGGCGCAGTGAAGAGTGCACGCCTTGCAATACATAACGCAGTGTTGGTACCGACTTTGTTATATGGCAGCAAAACCTGGGTATGCCAGAAGAAGCATAAAAGCAAGTTGAATGCAGTGGAGATGCGATCTCTTCGTAAAATGTGCGGCGTTACCATGGCCGACCAAAAGCGAAACGAAGAGATTCGCAATAGTGCAGGTTTGAAAGATGACCTTATCACAAAAATTGATAAGGGCGTCCTTCGATGGTTTGGGCACGTTGAGCGAATGAGTGAAGACCGAATGGTGAAGAAAATATATAGCGCGAAAGTTAATATTAAAAGGTGTCGAGGTAGACCGAGACTAACTTTCGAAGATCATGTGAGCAAACTGCTCAAAGAGGGGATGGTCAAGAGTACTCGGATACCTAGACGTGCATGTATGAAGAAGATAATGAATCTGAAAGAAGCGAAACAGGTATGTAAGGATCGTGACACTTGGCGATCTGTTCTCTCTGGCTACCCCGTCAGGGATTGTGCGTGAAGATAAATAAGTAAGTAAATATGATCTTGAACATGTTCTCACACTGCAGACTTCCCAGAACGTCGATGCTTCAAGTCAGTTATATGTTCTTTCTCGCCGGTCTTTATAATTTTTTTTTGTTTTTCCTATGTAAGAGAGACAACATTTATAATCCAGCTTATACACTCCTGCATCTTGGGATATGAGGCTTGACGGATGGTAAAAATTGACTAATTTTCTTCGGCAACTTAAAGTATATTTTAATGGAAGCTCGCATCGAGATGTAGCCAACCTTGTTTGTGACTACTCTGACGTAGAGTAGTTCAGCAGGTACTAGCTGGACTGTGGCTGGCTTCACTCGGTCACTGTGACCCGAAGCTTGTTGTCTTACAATACTTGCTCGATGTCCTGAAGCTCGGCAGCCTGATGTTTTCTGTCAAAGATCCCTCGTGCTCTCTGAAAAAAAGACTTTCCCACGGTAGCTAACTGTGATGGATGATGGTGCGATTCATCATTTAAATATCGGTTTGTATGGGTCTTTTTCCTATACACAGTGTCACCAATAGTGTTATCGGATCAGAATTTCGGATGCCTAAAACATCTAAGAAAGTTGAACAATTGTTTGCTTTGTTAATTGTGTCTAGAGTTTATGAAATTAAGGTGGTCTAAAATGCAATTACTTTGTCAGATGGTAAAAATGTGAAAGTATCGTCTACATACCGCTTGTAGAATCTTGGATTTACAAGAGCAGTAAGAAAGGCTTTCTGCTCAAAGTTCTCCATGAATATGTCGGCAACTACGGGAGACACAGGTGAGACCATCGCTACACCATCTACTTGCTTGGATAATTCTTCTTTCCACAATAGATAGCCAGATGAGAGGCAGTGTTTGAATAATACTGCATATTCTGTAGGTACGTTGTTATTTTCTAGCTTCCTAGTCACCATTGAGATTCAGTCTTCAATATAGTTAACATGTGAATATTGACTGAACATCAAAACTGACCATAGTTTCACTATCAGCGAGATGTAGGTCTTTTACTCCACTAACAAAATGGTATGAATCTTCTGTGTGTGCTCTGGTATGTCCCCTCAGTGGTAACAATATTTTTTGCCAAGTCTTGAGCCAACTTATAGGTTGGTGAATCGATCTGACTTACTATGGGACGTAGTGGAGTGTTTGTTAATACCGTAGCATTTCCTTTATCCGCGTTGAGAATCGTGAGCTCTGGTCTGTTGCGTAATTTGTACAACGCTTTAACCTCGTCTTTAGGGAGATTTAGTTTCGGCACTGAATTTCGACGTAACAAGGACGAAATGTCTTAACGTATGGCCTCTAAATCTTCTTTGCCGATATTATTCTTAAACAGACAATCCTCAATACTACAGATAATTTATTCGTAAGGGATTTAACGGGGTGTTATTGCAAAATTCAAGCCCTTTGACAGTACTTTTATTGTAGGTTCGTCTAGTGTTTGTTTTGAGAGATTATAGACCGTGCGTTGTTTATTGTTTGCGTCTGTAGTCGACGGTTGCGTTTTGTTTCTACGTTGACATTGATTTGATTGTTAATTTTTGCATTCATAATGTTTCGATGTTTCGCGTTTGTTTAAAATATTAATGCAATTATTATAATCAAATCTCGTTAAAAGTGTCTTTAATTCACTGGACATGACGTCACTAGACTATGGGTGCTGTAAATCGCCCGGTGTGTCGGGAATTAAAAAGATAAATTAAACGCGATAAAATCCGTAAAAATTAATTTCAATTATTGTGTAGTCTTCGCGTAAATATAAGAATTCTTTATGTCGGAAGCGGTTTGACTTTGTCTGATTACAATCTTTTTGGCGATTTCACCACTACTATGAAAAAATTATGAAACAGAAACGGAAACTTTTTTATTCAATATAGATTATAAATAATACTTATTGAATGTCTCTTTTTTGTTTAATTACCACTGTTTCGAAAAAAAACCTCATGGGAAGCGTTATACAACTTACTACAACTAGTGTGAGTGAGTGAAGTGTAGTGTGTAGTGAGTTTTACTATACGAGCAAACATGTATTTGTGTATGCGTTTGTTCTTCATATATATGAATAGTAAGCTCTGTCGTGTTTTAAGTATAAAAATATTAGGTAGACTTAATTACTAATCTTAAATACCACATTATGGTAGTTTCTGATCCCTTGGCTAAAACACGCGCACTGAGAAGCCAGCACTAATAGCAAATTTTAATTTAGTGTTTGTTTTACCAGTTCGTGTAAATATATTTTTATATATTGCACATAATATTACTAATACAAATAAATAAATGTTAGATATTTGCGCATCGTATTTAATGTCAATACGCCAACAAAATATTGTGTCAATATTTGAAGTACAATATCTGTTATTTGTCATAAAGCTATGTGTTTTAAGTAAATAATAAAATAAATTTGGCAAGTTGGAAAAGGTTACTTTTTCTAAGATATTGCTAAATTTGCGAAGAATTTGTTTTTCTGATCTTTTCGGTACGTACTTGATGAGGTGTACTCACAATTTACTCCGGTAAATGTAAAATGTAATTATTTTGTATTTTCCTTTTTTTGCATCAAACTTATTTGTAATATATGAATCATATTTGTCCATCGTAAAACCAGGCTAATCGTTTTTAAATAGCAGCATTATACTGCTGTTTTACGCTGGTATTCTATTAGAGGATAATCCTTCTCCAGTCGAGCTCGTCACGTAAACAAAAGGGATTGCTCAGTTTGTTAGGGTAATTTGGCTCAACGTGAACATCACCTATAATATTTGATGACTGTTATTTTAATAGTTTAAACCTCAAAGAAACGAATTATAGTAATAAAGTTGCAGGAGTGTGTAAAAGTGGTTCATATTTATCATGTCTTATGCTAAAACTTGTCGCTGAAAAAATTTACAATTATGAGTATCTCTTTTCCAAAATAAAATATTTGCCTCTATTATTATGATATTCTCTTTCCTTTAAGGTAATAGTTACACATCCTGAGGTTGTTTAAATGGAAAAATAAAACAAATATTTTATGTTTTAATGATATTTATTCCGAATCATAAATTAATTGGTTAGGATGAGAAATGTTTGATAAAACTTCAGCCCAGTTATTGTCCCTTAAATGAAATTCACATATTCTGCTGTTTTGTGGCACATAAAAATTAAAATCAATAAACCACTTTACCCTTAGCCGTGTTGGGATACTGAGTCGCTGTGGTAAGTCACAATCTGGACAAAAACAATGTGCTTGTGTATCAAGTGCTCGTGTAATCTGGTAAAGTTATTGTTTCTGTCGACACTGGTACATTTGCAGATATTAAAGCAGAAACTAATGCTCTATCAGCTGGTTGCCAACATGGATGGCAGATGCGATTGAATTCATGAACATAAAACAATTTAATTCGTAATTGGTGGTGTTGGAACACAAACTGACATCTTTTTTTATTGCACATGCATAATGTATTACATTTCAACAAATAAATCATAATAATATATCATAATAATATATTATACATTAGTTGAAGATATGTGACACACAAAGAGCATATTACACTCTTTGAACGAAAGGATGAAACAACTTTTCAAAAAATGGCGACACGTTATTAACTCAATCGCCTTAAATACTTATTAAAAGGGTTATTTTTATATTTACTCTCCTACGACGACAATTAAAAATATATTCATTTTAGATTTAATTATATTTTTTCGTAAAAATACTTATTACACAACAACTTGTCCACGTTAAGCCAAGAATGGACAATACCCTTTGGATGGGATACGGAAGTGTCCCCAACAAGTCGAGCAAAAATGCGTCACGTTCGTACCATCCTTTTCTCAAAGCAGTTCAGACCATTTTCGATCTTCCTATAACTTCCTTGTGGATAAAACTAGAAGCCTGATTTTTTTTAGTGCGATTGCCAAGTCAATCTATTTATTTAAAACATAAAAGATTTTTAATATTGATATGGTCTTTATAAGATGTTAGGTTAGCTAATTACGTAATTACTGAAGACAGAAGGACCCTTAATTAAAGACTGAATAAATTAACCGACTTGGTAATAAAAAGTTGTGAGATCCATGTTATACCAAGTGTATTACATGGATCTCACAACTTTTTACGGTAGATGAACTGAGTCTCGTGCCTTGGTTTTTTATACAAGTTATGTTTTTGATGGCATTTTATTTTACCTAATCGTCACTCTTCACTGCTATATTGGAAGACGTTTTCAAGCTACATGACTGGAAAGGATACGGTTTCAACATCAATGGCGAATACATAACTCAACTTCGATTTGCCGACGATATAGTCCTTATGGCAGAATCGCTGGAGGACCTAAGTACTATGCTCAATGATCTCAATAATGTCTCCCAACGGATAGATGTTAAGATGAACATGGACAAAACAAAGATCATGTTTCACGTCCATTTCACACCTATGCCGGTAGTTGTTGGGAGCACTAAGCTCGAAGTTGTTGACTGGGACAAATAGTCCGACTAGGTAAATCCAACTTCGACCGAGAGGTCATTCGACTGATTCAACTCGGCTGGGCAGCGTTCGGGAAATTACTACATATCTTCTCGTTACACATACCTCAGAACCTCAAAACTAGATTGTTCAACCAGTGCATATTGCCAGTGATGACCTTCAAATCTGAGACGTGGTTCTTCACTGCTGACCGTATGAGGAAGCTCAAAGTCGCTCAGCGAGCTATGGAAAGGGCAATGCTGGGTGATTCTTTGCATAATAGACTTAAAAACGAGGATATCCGCAGTAGAACAAGAGTAACAGACATAGCATGTAAAAACGAGGATATCTGCAGTAGCACCAGAGTAACCGACATAGCCCAAAGAATTAGTATGCCGAAGTGGCAATAGGCCGGCCATATAGCTCGAAGAACCGACAACCGAAGGGAAGAAAGGTTCTCGAGGGGCAGCCTCGTAGCGGCAGGCGAAGTGTATGGCATCCCCATACTAGTTGGAGTGACGACCTGGTAAGACATGTGAGAAGTCGATGGATGCATGTGGCTAGGGACCGTGCTTTGTGGTATTCCTTGGGGGAGGGCTTTGTTCAGCAGTGGACTTGTGAAGGACTGTAATAATGATGATGATGATGATGAATCGTCACAATTAATTTATGTGGAAATTGGTTGGTAATATTTTGCATAATTTTTCGTAGCATTTTCGAGAAGGAATGATACACCAAACAACTTTTTTATAGGATCGAGTGACAAACGAGCACGCAGTCCACCTGATGGTAAGTGGTTGCTGTGGCCCATAGATATCTACATCTATCCCCGTTTGCGAATCAAAATGCAGATGCGTTGTCACCCGTGAGGACTAAGATGGAATGCCTCTTATCACTTAAAAAGGGTCTCCGTTTATGTACATTCACCATACGAAACACAGCAGTGTTAAGCTGCTATTTTACGCTGGTATTCTGTGAGAGCATGGTCCTTACTCGGTCGAGCCGACCCAGTTGTGCTATAACTATACTTCTAATATAGCTGCAGCATGGCTCTACTACGTATAAAACCAACAAATGATTAACCAGCTTTATTCGATGTATAAATATGAATAATATCATGCGCTTGTTAGATTTATTAAAATAGTATTCTAATATACTTCGTTTGAATATATACTTCAGTTATAATGTGGTTAATACCCTTGAGAGCAGCAATTACAATGCAAACACTAATCCCATGTAACGAGCTAAGTGCAATAGACTCATTCGAGACAAATTACTGCGCAAATATTTGTGAACTCTATAGCTCATACACGATTAATATCATCTTTCGTTATGGTAATTAAACAAAGCACGTTCAAACGAGATAGTGTTACATGTACTGAAACAATTTCCATGTGTCAATAATTAATATTTTAAAATGAGTTAAAGACACGCGCTGCTATTATTAGGCCGCGTTCCGACGACATGCACCCGCTACGCGCACGCCACGCGCGTCAGCACCCGCGTCTAACTCGCTTTGAAATTTGTTCCATATAATTTGAGTATTATGACAAATCTCAACGGAGAGTAGTCATCTGCACATGACAGGATTGCTATCCTATCACTCTCTATTTTTTTTTATAGAACAGGGGGCAAATGAGCATGCGGCTCACCTGATGGTAAGTGACTACCGCCGCCCATGAAGAACCGCAACACCAGGCGAATTGCAGATGCGTTTCCGGCCTTTTGGAAAGGTGTAAGCTCTTTTCTTGAAGGTCCCTAAGTCGTATCGGTCCGGAAAAATCGCCGGTGGTAAACAATTCCACAGAGAAGTTGTACGAGGAAGAAAACTAGTAAAACGTACAGTCGTGGACCACCAAACATCCAGATGGTGAGGATGGTATCGTGAATTTTAACGCGATGTGCGTTAGTGAAATTTGGCGGCTGGAATTATTCCGAACAATTCCTCAGAGCACTCCCCGTAGTGAATTTGATAGAAAGTGCAAAGGGTTGCAACATCCCTACGCAGTGCCAGTGTATCAAACCGATCAGAAAGAACTAGGTCGCCGACGATTCGAACCAAAGTCAAGTGGAAGGAGCTGGCACTGGGGTGTCCCGGCCCATAGATAAGAACAGTATTTCATGTGTGGCCGAACTTGCGCTTTGTAAAGTTGCAAACTATGTGCCGGCATGAAATACTGTCTCGCTCTGCTGAGCACGCTAAGCTTTTTAGAGACCAATTTGGCCTTCCTTTCCAAGTGACCACGAAACTGCACACTATTCGATATGTCAACGCCAAGGATTCCGATACTAGCTGAGGCAGCAAGGGGAGTGCCTTGAAACTGAGGAGATACGACAAAGGTGTTCTTTTAGCGGTAAACGCGCAAACTTGTGTCTTCTGGGGACTGAACTGGACTAGATTTAGTTGGCCCCAATCCGAGACTTTGTTAAGCAAAGACTCGACTTCAGACACAAGTTTGTCTCGGTACTCGGCGACGTTTTCCCGAGAAATATTGGCACGGCTGGTATATAAGGCATCACCAGTGCTGTTGTCTACATAGCAACGAATGTTACCAGTTTGCAACATATCATTGATATACAGGAGAAACTGCGTTGGTGATAGCACGCAGCTTTGTGGAACACCAGCGTTGATAGGCTTGAAATCAGAGAATGCACCGTCTACTACGACTTTGATGCTCCGACCAGCAAATAAACTGGTGATGCATTTGCACAATTTCTCGGGAAGCCCATAGGAAGGAAGCTTCGAAAGAAGCGCTTTGTGCCAGACCCGATCGAAGGCCTTCGCTATGTCCAAACTTACAGCCAATGCTTTCCCTCTGTACTCTACTGCCTCCATCCATTTATGAGTCAGGTAGTCCAGAAGATCACCAGCTGATTGACCCCAACGTAAACCGTACTGGCGGTCACTAATCAGCTGGTGATCCTCAAGGTACCTCATGAGCTGGCAGTTTATAATGTTCCAATTCCATTATTTTGGAGAACAAGGAGGTTATTGCGATAAGCTTGTAGTTGGACGGGTCAGAGCGATCGCCTGTTTTAGGGATCAGGTGCACCAAAGCTGTCTTCCATGAATTCGGCACTGAGCTTTGGCAGTAGGAGTACCGAAAAAGAGGCGTTAAAACCGGTGTCAACTCCGGAGCACATGTCTTCAGCACAATGGGAGGGACTCCATCGGCCCCACTCGACTTGCTGACGCCCAGGGAGAAGAGTGCTTTGTGAACCGAGCGCTATGTAAACCGCACATCCAGCGTGGAGCAGTTACACCGCAGAATGGTCGGCCGTGTGTTCCCCCCGTCCTCTTTAGTCGAGTTGGACGAAAAGAGAGAGCTCAATAGATCAGCTTTCTCCTTTGTGGCATGGGCCATTGAGTTGTCCTCTCAGAAGTTCCCTTGGACAGCCTTGGCGGGAGATCGGAATGCACGGGTTCCCGAAAGAAGGCAAACTAGTTTCTCGCCAATTTTGCCGATGTGTGCAGACCTTGTCTTGGCAATGACCTGGAGGCGGAATTATACTTCTTTTTAAGAGCGCTGTTGTTTACATGTTTTGATGCGTCGGCCTATGCCCGGTAGCACTCCTGCTTAAAGCGTGATGCTATTTTACAGGATCGACCAAGCCATGGCTGGGATCTGCCTCCGATGGGTACCACACAGGATGGAATAAAAAGTTCCATACTCTGAAGTACCACATCAGCAACAGGATCAGCAACAACGCTGGGATCTTCGGGCGAAAAGCAATCCCGCCCCCAAGGGTAGGATGCAAAAAAGACCGCATCCCGTCCCAATCGTTTTGTCCTATAGTGCCAAACACGGTGGCAAGCTGCAGTTCGCAACTGCGATTGGAGCGTGAGTGCCCAGAGTGAATGTCCGAAGAGCCCAGAGCCCAGGGCATCGACGGAGACCTGATATCCATCCGGATGAGAGGTCTGCGTAGGCGAAGTAACCAGTTGTGTTAGACTATATGCCAATTCAAAGTCATAGACAGATCTACCCGCATGATCAGTTAAACGAGAACCAAGCCACTCAGCGTGGTGGGCGTTAAAGTCACCGAGTATCACGATCTCTGCGGATGGGACCTGTTGTAACACGTAGTCTGCAGCCATTTGGACGTGGTCGATGAGTCGATCTGCGTCGGCATTACCGCTATGGGACCTATAGAGACACCGGTAGACGCGGGGATTGTCGTCGCTGTCTACGCGCAGCCATAGGATGGACAGGTCTGACGTATACGCAAACTCCAGCCCGGGGCACAAATATTCGAGTGAATTCCCCTGATGTTTCAGAAGTCCATGGTTAGGGTGGCAGATTTGAAGTATCAGCTGGAGAGGGCATCTGAGTATTGGTTAAAAAGAGCGAGGCCGGCTTCGCCGTCTCTAGATGGTAATTGACAGCATTAAGGTTGGAATGAAGTCCCATGATGTTGCAAAAATTCACAGAACGTGACAGGGGTCGCCTCGGTTTTATTGCTCCGCTTGCCCCGAGCAGTGTTAGTCACGAGCGGAATCCCCCCCCCCCTCCCAGAATACGCGGGGCAGCCTTAACACCCATGCTCAGGAGTGGAATAGTTTGGACGTGGATGCTCAGCGAGGGATTCTTCAGGGGTGCTGGTACCCTCCTGGGGTAGTCTTTTAATCAATTCCGCTATTATGTTTATGGGCGGGGGGGGGGGGGGATTTGGCCTCCGGCCACCTGCACTCACCTTGCGCCACGCAGAGGTAAACATCTACTTCAGGCTGGTATTCTGTGAGGTCATGATACTACCCCGGTTCGAGCCGGCCCATCCGTGCGACAACAGAAGCTGCCTCGAGGGATAGAGCCCTTCACTCTCATGGATCTCAGAGATGGTAATCCGATAGGAGCAGGTAGAGGTAGCATGTGCTTTCTGATTCAAGGTGGTGAAACATGCCACCTTCCTGGTTCCGGGCTACCGCTGTAAATTTTTTGACAGAAAAACCCATTAACTGATTTTGGACCGACCCGGGATTCGGACTCGGGATGATTAGTAGTCTCGCACAAGTATGGTAGTAATTCTTGCATCCTTCCTCCTCCATAATAAACTTTACAGGAGCTAAAGTAGGATAGTAAAGATAATTAAATAAAAAAAATCTTTTTTTGAGAGTATACTGACAGCAAAAAGAAACATTCACTAATTTACACTAGCAAGCTCTAAATAACATATTGCAGAGATATAAATTTGCATGTTCAATGCGATGTCGATACTAAGCTTCATTCACCGTACTTTTATTTGTGAATACACGAGGAGTGTGTTTTGTTAGCAATTTAGCAATTTAGCAATTATTCTTCACTATAGACTTATTTCAAAGTCGATCAGCGTGCGATGAAAAACGCACGGAATACTTAGAGGATATCCGCAGAAGGACAAAAGCAGCTTAAATAGTCCAGCGGAACAATATACTGAAGTGGTAGTGGGTCGGCCATTTTGATCGACGAACTGCCCATCAGCTCTTACTCGCAAGCACAGTGTCACACTCACTAGATGGAGTGATGAACCAGTGAATAATTTGTACTTGTACTTTGTGGAAATCTATGGAGGAAGTTTATATTCACCAGTGGGCTTGTGATTAGTTGTAGTGATAGTTTTATAAATTCACCTAAAATTGGATCACAAAACTTTAACATTTCACTACTTTATTTATATTACATGATAGAACTCTACATTCCTCATCTAATTATAAAAGAATTATCCCATAACATTACACAAACCTCGTTGAAAAATCCTCTCCCATCTACAATACTCAGGAACTCCTCGCCCGAAAACGTTAGGAAAATACCTAATAGGACTGTCTTTAAAATATTGGTACGATAATACTTTTTAAAGACAGCAGATGTTAGTTAATATGGTCAGTCATTTGGTAAACTTTTTGTACCAATTAAGAACAAATTACATAGTTTATTATTTATACATTTATGTGTACCCATCTATTAGCTTTGTATATAATATTGCGTATATAGATTTTATTTTATATAAGTGTATTACATATTTTTTGTTAAGATATGAAATATAACTATATTTTTAATTTTAACAATATTTATATTTACTTGACCAGTAATAGTATTTTTTTTTCTGATTGCAATACTCTGCTATATATTTTTGGCACCTATCACATTAATTCCACACATCCAGTGTTAACAAGGAGAGAATACCAAACGGCATTAAGTCCGCACTTTGGAATCATTTTTGTTAAATATTGTACAATTAAGTATATTTTTTATATGATAAGGATGGGGTTGTTATAAACTAATTTGCTTAATTCCGCGTAAAGAAAGAAAATGATGTATCCTGTCCAGTTTTAAGGGGACCTCCCACCCTCCCTTAATAGCGCACACAGTGGTAGAGCCACGCGGCAGATTTTGCTGTCGCACGGATGGGCCGGCTTGAACCGGGGTGTTACCACGACCTTACACAATACCAGCGTGTAGTAGAGGTTTACCTCTGCGTTTCGCTTGGTGAGTGCAGGTGGCCGGAGGCCCTTTTTACTGCAAATAAGGCATTCCATCTTAGTCCTCACGAGTGACAACGCATCTACACTTTGATTTGTAATAGAGGATAGATGTAGATGTCTATGGGCCGCAGCAACCACTTACCATCAGGTGGACTGTGTGCTCGTTCAGTGACGAACTTATGCTATAAAAAAAATAACAACCCTATTATAATGGATTTCCGCAAAGTAACGCCTGATTACATTAATTATATGATAAGGATGACAAACGAGCACACAGTCCACCTGATGGTAAGTGGGTTCTGTGGCTCATAAACATCTACATATACCCTTGATTAAAAATCAAAATGCAGATGCGTTGTCACCCGTGACTAAGATGGAATGCCTCGTTTCCAGTAAAAAGTGTCTTCTGTTCTCTACACTCACCATACGAAATACAGCAACGTTAAGCTGCTATTTTACGCTGGCAGTCTGTGAGAGCGTGGTCCTTCCCCGGTTGAGCCGACCCATTCGTGCTACAATTATACCAGTAATATAGCTGCACCATGGCCCTACTACCTAAAATATTATCATCTATCAACTTCCTGCTTATCTTACCAGGTCGTCAGTCCATCTAGTAGGAGGCCGCCCTCCACTTCGATTACCGGTACGAGGTTTCCACTCGAGAACCTTTATTCTCCATCGATTGTCATTTCTTCGAGCTGTATATTCGAGCTTTAGACTTATACGGTCCTATTTCTCAAGCCAATTCTTCTGAATTTTTTGTTGATTCTTCCCAGAATAAATAACCAAAATAAAAATAAAGAATTACTAAGAAAATTATTTGCATTAAGTATTATTAATATTTTTGTAAACAAAAGAACTGAAAAGAAAGAAAACCGCAACTCTATATCAACCCTAAGAACTAAAATAAATTATTTTATATCCTTTATATATTATAATGGCTCTCATACATTTTAAATTGAAGCATCTGTGTTTCGGATTTCAATTTGTTGTTTGTTTGTTTTCAAAATGTTTGTGGGTTCGTTGCTTCTTAGCGGCAGAAATAGCATGAGGAAAGAAAACAAAAATGAATTGTATATATATCATATTACGATATAATATAACTATTCTGTACGTGTGTTTATCATGAAACCTAAACCTAATAGGTACACTTAAACGTCTGGACTGATTTGGGTAAAATTGTTTGTGTGTGTTTGAAGGCGTACCTTGGATGGTTTAGATTCACAAGTGGACACGGTAGGTGGCGCTGTTATTGAAATCAAAAATCACCCGTGCGAAGAAAGAGCGGATCGCTTGCGTTAACGCTGGCTAATCGCTAGCTTAACGACAGAAATAGGTTGAGGTAATCTAGATCTAGGTAGAAAAAAAAGCCTTGTCACCTTTAGCACGTTTAAAGCTACGAGAGCTCATCCCCGGGCGACGACTTTTGTTGTTGTAAGCATTCGTGATTTATTACAGTCTTTAGCATTAAAAAAAAGCAATGTAAAATAAATTTTCGACAATTAGATGAGTTTTGGTGAATTTCTCTTTTAATTATATTTCCATTGCCATCATTTCAATTTCGACATTAGAAAGCACCACTCAGGGCCCACTTACGGAATAAAGCGATTTGAATTGAGAATGTAAATATTTTCACAGCTATTACTTTAAACGATTCTCCTACATTTTGTTCCGTTGGCCGTTGAAGTTCAGAGTTTGCTTTCATGAATGACGCTACTCGGGGAGTTTGATTGTTTTTCCAACTTTATTCCATATTTTCTTGTAATATTCTACAATGGTAGAGAATAAATTATATTTATTAAATATAGATTACAAGTAATTCTTAATGAAGTCATTTTTTACTTTTACTACTTTTTTTGTGGTTGCACCACTATAGTTTTCACAGAATACCAGCATAAAATAGCACCTCAATGATGCTGTTTCTCGTATGGTGTGTGCAGAGAATCGAAGACTCTTTCTACTAGGTAGAAGGCATTCCATCTTAGTCCTTACTGGTGACAACGCGTCTTCATTTTGTTTTTTAAAGGAGGAAAAATGTAGAAGCCTGTGATGTTATTTGTCACAATTATTTTATAAAAAAAAAGTAGCAACTGTCGCCTCTCTCATCTCACCTCTGAGGTCAAGTAGAAATGCAACACAGTCCATAATTATACGATGTTTTTTTTTTAACTGAAGTGGAAAACGTATATACAGTCCACTTGATGGTAAGTGGCTACTGCTCCATATGAACGCTTGCAGCCAATATCAAACAAAAGAGGTTAAACATACGTTGTTACATCCAATAACCAAGTTGAAATGCCTCACGGTAACACAGCCGTGAAAGCATTGTTATTTGACTAAAGTAGGTGAGTACCTACCATGACGGACTTCTACACAGATAACGAGTCTTACCATCTAGTGGAAAAGAGATCAACTGTAGACTACTGTTAAAAAAACCACCGTCGCGCGTAAACATCCGTAACACCGGGGTTCTAGAATGCGCTGGAATTAGTCCCATTAATAAGAAATTTTCAAAAGAAAGCGAAAAAAGAAACCAAGAATATTAAAGCATATCAAAGAGTACAACACGTTATTTTATAGCTTCACAATATGTATCTTTCGGGCCATAAAGATAAGCTAGGTTACTTCCGCTTGCACTTGGGGATTCATTAAGCATTTCCTGTGATTGTAGATTTAAAAAATGAGTACTGATTTATAAATGTTTGATAGTCAGTTATTAAGCTAGTATTTTTGTACATATGTCTTGTTGGCCTAATAAAAAATTTTGTATATCAGGTTTGGCCAAAATATGTTATTGGACTTTTCCGTCAAGATATTCTCAGCAGATACGATTCAGGAATTTGGCAGTGTTTAATTCATCCTCGTGCCTTAAAAATGCTAGTTAAACCGTTGGTTTCGCGGTCGTGTCGAATTACCTTCCCATTTATTTGCATGGTTATGTTTTTTTTTTTTTTATAGGATTAGGGTGACAAACGAGCACACAGTCCACCTGATGGTAAGTAGTTGCTGCGGCCCATAGACATCTACATCTATCCTCTATTACAAATCAAAATGTAGATGCGTTGTCACCCGTGAGGACTAAGTTGGAATGCCTCATTTCCAGTAAAAAGGGCCTCCGGCCACCTGCACTCACCAAGCGAAACGCAGAGGTAAACCTCTACTTCACGCTGGTTTTCTGTGAGGTCGTGGTACCATCCCGGTTCGAGCCGGCCCATCCGTGCGACAGCAAAAGCTGCCGCGTGGCTCTACCACTGTTTATTAGATTATGTGACGTAAAGTCTTAAAATGTGCTAGTTTAGTCTCAATTGAGCTGGATTTAGAACTCTAGTTAAAGTTTTACCAATACTAGTGCTCATTTGTTGATCCAAATTCGACCGTGATTCATAAAATTTTTGAGTTTTTGTTTATAAGGCAGGCTATATTAAATTTTAACAACATATTTATATTAAAAAAAAATACAAACATCAAATATAATAAATATAAAATAAACGTCTTTTATCTTAACATTCACTTCACAGACTTTTGAAAAGGAATATTTATATAATATAAAATCACACAAAATTCACAGCTCATTCAGTCAATCCTTCAATAATTATTTGTGGCATTATAAAATTTTTAGCAACGAGAGATCATCGTTACCCATAGTGATTATAATATACTCTTTGATCTCTACTCTCTTTTGATCTTCGAATGTTCGATCACATACTATTATATGTTCGACATTATCAGTATGAACGTGAACAATGTATGTTCTATTTCATTTTAATTTATGTATTTGCAACACTCATTATACATAGAATTTAGCTTTCTGCACTCCTCGATACAAAAGTTAAATATGCCAAATTTCACACACTTTTGTGCGCGCAGAATGCTTAAAAATGGGTATATGATTTAAGTTTAAGTAAAAAGTTTAATAAGATAAAAAACCAAAACATAAAAAAGTGGTTTCATTACCATATATCTTATCTTCCTAACCCTAATCATATCATATTTTTACAATTTGCAGCAATAAATAAAGATGTTCTTTCTTTCTTGCCTTCATTGTATTTGTAACACGTAATTTATATTGATTTTAGCTACCTACACTCCTTCTTGATATAAACTGTAATTATGCCAAATACCACACTTTTCCGTGCGCGCAATTTGCTGAAAAAGGGGTACAAAGCTTTCTCTTCACGTAAATATATAGAAAATTAAATTATAACATAAACGAATTCACTTAAATTTGTTATCTCCCTAACCCTAATCATGTCGTATCTTTTGAAGCATGCGCCGCTGCCGATATTTTGGTTGATGGGAAGAGTTCTAATAAGACACGTTTCGGAGTTATGATATTCTCCTCCATAGTCGTCGAGGTACGTGACCCGCAATTTTCAGTTGATGTTCGATAAACTAAATGAGTTATGGTGCAGAAATGTTTTTATCGTAATTAATTAAAGATACGTCAATGTAACAGGATTTCAAGTTTTTTCTTTTCAAATACGTTACCTACACACTAGGAATTTCTCCTGTATAGTGGGGGCAATTTATATACATAAATTTTATAAGCACAAGCATCCAGACCCGGAGCAATTATTATTTGTAAGTCATACAAATACTTGTTCCGTGTGGGATTCGAACACGCGGGCCTCAGAGCTGCAACTTATTGCTAAGCCACTGCGCCATCGTAAAAAAATATGTAGTCATTTAGTTTTCAAACATTTTATTAGTGTTTTGTTTAATAAATCCTGAATTTTATATTCAGTTTGTACGTACTTAGGTTTTGGACCATTTTATTAATTTAAAAACACGTACCTAAATAAAAAACGAGATTTCTAGTTCATTTTATTTTGCAAAAATTCCTTTTCTTATTCCTCTTTCAGAATATATATATATATATATATATATATATATATATATATATATATATATTACATTTACATTACGTTACGTTATTCAGTAATTAATGAGTCATACATCACTTAGTTAACACTTAGTCATAGCTATGATGTATCTGAATAAAGACAATATTATATGCAATAATTAGAGGTTCTGTAAAGATCAAAATAAACTGCCTTTGATATCAGTTATTTAAAATTTGAAGAGAGAAAAATAGTCTCAATTAGGTATTTATAAGTTAAGATTATTGACTATAAGTCTTGTAATTAATAGGACAAATTAAATTTTCAGTTTTGATAGTTTGAAGGATTTCTAAAATTAAGATTGAAGTGGTAACATAAATATATGTCTGTGTTTATTTACACAGAATTAAAATGTTTGCCGTGTAGTGGCGGTTAAGAATATCCACTACCACATATCTGCCCGTGGGTGTCGTAAAAGGCGACAAAGGGAAACAGGCAGGAGATGGGCAGCAGCATCTTTCTGATAACAACAAACTTAAAATAAAAATCTGCGGTTGCCAACCCGCTCGCCAAACGTGGCGACTATGTATAGCAAATACCCCCCTATGATGAGAGTAACAAAGAGACGGCCCCTAGTCCCCGGCAGCCCCGCTATTCCTAGCTACGGTGGCGACCATGGTAACGGCGGGGCAGGGGATGCTAAGAATGCTGCCACCTAAGACGACTCGACCTGGCAACATACAACGCACGCACTCTGAGGACTAACGAGAAGATCGTGGAGCTGGAAGAAGTGATAGACAAGTTACGCTGGCATATTATAGTATTATCCGAAGTCCGAAGAGAGGGGGAGGACAAGGTAATCCTCGAATC
Source organism: Parnassius glacialis (assembly GCA_033319125.1). Taxonomy (NCBI): domain Eukaryota; kingdom Metazoa; phylum Arthropoda; class Insecta; order Lepidoptera; family Papilionidae; genus Parnassius; species Parnassius glacialis. Next base: position 41,013,411 of record JAVANC010000012.1, on the reverse strand, counting down.
CGGTAACTTCCTCTATCACCAGGAGGGCGACCATCTGTCCCAAGAAGGTGTCGAATTTATCGTCTACAAGTCTCTCGTTAACAACGTTGTAAAGATTGAGAGTGTGTCGACGAGGGTTGCGTACCTTATACTCAGAATCACCAAACGGTATTCGCTGAAGGTCATACAGGTTTACGCACCAACGTCGGCAAACCCCGATGAGGAGGAGGAGGAAATGTATGAGGATATCTCTAGAGCCATGTATACCTCCAAAACCCAATATACGGTGTAAATGAGAGACTTCAATGCAAAACTAGGCACAAGGCAGAACGGTGAGCTGAAAGTAGCTGAAATTTGGAAGAGGGCAATAACCCAAGGGGTCAGCAGCTGGCCAACATCATGGAGAAAGAGGGAATCTTTATGATGAACTCTTTATTCCAGAAGCGGCCCCATAGAAAGTGGACCTGTCCGAGCCCCGACGGTTCGACAAAGAATGAGATTGACTTCATTTTGACGACCAGACGACAACTGTTCAGTGATGTCTCAGTGATCACGAGGGTGAAAACTGATAGCCATCACCGAATGGTTAGAGGCGCAGTGAACCTAAACGTTAAGTTGAAGAGGTCTCGTCTAATGAAGTCAACGCTCCGTCCCCCTCGTTCTCTGTTCCAAAGTCCCGAAATCTTGCAACTCGAGTTACAAAACCGTTACCAGTGCCTAGAAAACTGCAATGAAGTGGATGATATGAATGACAAGCTCGTGGAAACTGTCCATGCGGTCGGAGCTAAGTTCTGCAAGACCCGCTGCAGAAGAACATAAAAACTCTCCGATCACACTCTAAATCTCATGGTTGTTACACGGAAGATGAAGCTACATTCTTTAACAGATTTGACAGCATAAAGGCAACTGAACAGACAGATCTCCAAATGCATGCGGCGGGACTTACGCAACTTCATTACAGCTTGTATTGAAGAAGCGATCGAGCGGAACCAAGGCTCCAAAGTCTTTACCAGAGATCAGCCTGCCAGAAAAAGCCAACTGTCAAAGCTAAAGACCGAGTGTTGCAGCATCGTTTCCGGAGCACCTGAGATTTTGAGTGAGATTGAGAGGTTCTATGGGCAGCTGTACACGTCATCGTTGGAGCCACACGTAAGTATGAGTAACGATCCAAGAGAGAGTCTTGTCCGATATTGTTTCGAAGATATCCCGGACGTCAGTCTGAGCGAGATTAGAAGGGCTCTCCAGCACCTTAAAAACGGCAAGTCCCCGGGCGAGGATGGAATCACAGCGAAGCTTCTGAAAGCGGGTGGAACACCGGTACTTGAATACTTTCAGAAGCTTTTTAGTTCCGTCCTCCATTGTGGCATTACACCGGAGGCGTGGAGCAGAAGTGCGGTGGTCTTGTTCTTCAAGAAAGGTGACAACGCTCTCTTGAAGAACTACAGATCGATTTCCCTTATGAGGCGCGTCTACGTGCTGTTTTCTAAAGTCATTACGAATCGTCTCGCGTGCAGACTTGACGACTTCCAGCTTCCTGAACAAGCCGGTTTCCGAAAGGGCTTTAGCACCATAGACCACAAACAAACTCTTCGGCAAATTGTACAGAAGTCCGAGGAGTACAATTTGCCACTATATCTGGCGTATGTGGACTATGAGAAAGCCTTTGATTCCGTTGAAATTTGGGCGGTGCTGCAGTCGCTTCAGCGGTACCGAGTTGACTGTCGGTATATCGAGGTGTTCAAGTGCTTGTACAGTAGGGCTACAATGGCTATCCGAGTACAGAACCAGAGTTCGAAACAAATCCAATTGCAGAGAGGTGTAAGACAGGGTGATCTTATATCCCCGAAACTCTTCACCGCTGCATTGGAAGACGTTTTGAAGCTTCTGGACTGGAAAGGATACGGTATTAACATTAATGGCGAGTACATCACTCACCTTCGATTTGCCGACGATATAGTCCTTATGGCAGGATCGTTGGAGTCCCTAAGCACCATGCTCAATAACCTCAATGGTGTCTCCCAACGAATAGGTCTTAGGATGAACACGGACAAAACAAAGATCATGTTTAATGTCCATGTCACACCTATGCCGGTATTTTTTGGGAGCAGTAAGCTCGAAGTTGTTGACGAGTATGTCTACCTGGGACAAATAGTCCGACTAGGTAAGTCCAACTTCGACCCAGAGGTCAATCGACGGATTCACCTCGTCTGGGAAGCGTTCGGGAAACTACGACAAATCTTCTCGTCAGACATACCTTAAAAACCTTTTAACGAAATTGTACAACCAGTGCGTGTTGCCAATAATGACTTACGGATCTGAGACGTGGTCTTTCACTGCTGGCCGTATGAGGAATCTCAAGGTCGCTCAGCAAGCTATAGAGAGGGCTATACTCGCGGTTTCTCTGCGTGATAAACTTAGAAATTAGGATATCCATAGTAGAACCAGAGTAACCGACATAGCCCAACGGATTAGTAAGCTGAGTGGCAGTGGAACGTCCATATAGCTCGAAGAACCGACAACCGATGGGGAAGAAAGGTTCTTGAGTGGCAGCCTCGTACCGCTAGGCGAAGTGTAGGGCGACCCCACGAGATGGAGTGACGACCTGGTAAGACATGCAGGAAGTCGATGGATGCAGGACGCTCAGGACCATGCTTTGTAACATTCCTTGGGGGAGACCTATGTTCAGCAGTGGACTTATGAAAGGCTGTAATAATGATGATGAAAATGTATAAACATAGAATAATTACATATACCTATTGCCTTATTATGATTCGACGGTATCCTTGCAATCTTCGCCATTCAAGCGTTGAACTTCCTTCTAGATCAAATTGCAACTAACATTGTAACTGAATACCGTTACCGTCACAACATATTAAAGTAACATGTTGAATATACACCTCCCGCATAGATTGCCTCATAGGGAGGACATTTACCATAATTGCCACAATCAGCAAGAGGGTTGGCAACCGCAGTTTTTTATTTTTAGTTGTTATTAAGAAATAAGCTGCTGCCCATCTCATGATTAGTTTCCCTCTGTCGCCTCTTACGATATCCCCGGAATGATATGGTGTAGTGGATATTCACACATTGCCAATTATTGGTAATTACCTATAACTGAATAACTAATTGAAATTTTATAACGAAAATAATTTTATGAAAATTTTCGTATAAATATATTATCAAAACTGTACTAAGATATTTCAACTAAGCCCAAACAACAGTAATATTCTTATTGTTAACACCACATAATTTCGGAAAAATTTCATTAATTTTCATATGGTAAATATTAGGGGTTCTAATAAGTTTATTAGATTTATAGCTGGAAAGTCATTTGCAGCGAGTCACGCAACGGTATCTCAAGGCTGTCAAATAAGACGGTCCCGGACCACCAGTATTTATTGACTTCCTGCTGTGGCAACAACAATCGTCTTACAAGGTTTCACTCCAACTAGTAGGTTTTTCAATCGTTTGAATTTTTTTTTCAACCCAAGCATACAACTGCAAGACTTCAAGATCGGAACAAATATTAATAATTTTTAATCTGGAGGTAGCCGTCATACACCTCAGTCCACCCCGTGACCATGGGTGCTGTAAAGTGTTTGAAACGTCGGGTATATAAAATAAGTTAATATACACGATAAAATCCGTAAAATTAGTTTTATTTAGATTTCAATTATTTTTCTTTTAAAGAATAATGTTTTTTATTAACTATTTTTATTTTCTATACTTATATTAAATTAATATGAATGATAAAAATAGAAGCATTATATTATAACAAGCTACAAATGCTTCTTCAACAAATATTTTCTTCACTGGGGGTTCGCCAAGTATTCACATCAGAATTCACAGTGTATGCCAAGAAGTAAACGATATGAATTAATAAATAAATTTTCGAACATCGATCTGAGTTAAGTATTATTATCTAAATTGCCTTGCTCGCGTACTTTGAAATTTTAAGGTGAGCCCTTAGTTATCACGGATGTAAATCGCTCTTTAAAATAGTGTCTCTTAAATTTAATTGATATCTTAATTTGTCGCGATGAGGTGGTAGCGTAAAAGAACCCATTATCTCATTGCATTTCGTAGGTGACGTAAGAGATAAGTATGGAAAATGCCAAAAATGTTGGTTTCCGATAGGTGACATAACCAAACAAAGTGTTATACTTTGGTTGCTTATATATAGTATGTAACAAACAACCCGGTTATTATTTTTGAAACGTATGCACATTGGTATGGCATTTATGAGAGTGACATTTTTTAGTCGTTATGAAAGGGATTTTAGTGTTCACAAAAAGTAACTTACTAAATTAAATTTTTTGGAAAAATATTATTTACATCTGAACTAAGTGACACGCGCATCGGTAAAGCGGGGTCTGTGACAATAATCTTACTCCCCAGCCAATGCAGAGGTGGTAAACCTACAAATAAAAATTTTTGCAAATAAAAATTAATTTTAATTTAATTTGATTGTGTTAAAGTTTTGATTTGTTTGAGTATATATTCTGATAACGTACTTAACAGGAACCACAGGACTTTTGTTACATGTTGTATATCTTGTTTAAGCCATACCAATAATATCAGGATCGACAAAAGGCCAGCCGCGTCAGTTTTTACCTGATTTTTTAAAGCATTTCATAATAAAGTTTTATAATGAAACATAATTGACTCTGATAGTTTGTTCTTGTGCTTGCATTCAGTGTAATACTATATTAGATGATTTACAATTTTTTTTTAATTTTTCATGTAATTTATGGATGTTATGTAATATTAATGTGGTTGTATTATGAATAAATAAAATTGCGGGATCTCAGATATTTCGAACGTACTTTGATAGTCAATCTACCTGCGGAGCATGACGAATAAGTCTTCCTTCAACTGAAGAGGCCCATGTCCAGCAATGGCTTTTTACGGGCTGATAATAAGAATAAGATTTTTTTTATAGGATATGGGTGACAAACGAGCACACAGTCCACTTGATGGTAAGTGGTTGCTGCGGCCCATAGACATCTACATCTATCCTCTATTACAAATTAAAATGTAGATGCGTTGTCACCCATGAGGACTAAGATGGAATGCCTCATTTCCAGTAAAAAGGGCCTCCGGCCACCTGCACTCACCAAGCGAAACGCAGAGGTAAACCTCTACTTCACGCTGGTTTTCTGTGAGGTCGTGGTACTACCCCGGTTCGAGCCGGCCCATCCGTGCGACAGCAAAAGCTGCCGCGTGGCTCTACCACTGTTGAATCCACCACTGTTGAATGAAATATGACAAAAAGATAATTATAATAGGATTATAGAATTATATCAGAACTTTTACACGTGGTAGAACCATGCTGTATCTATATTACGGGTACGGACCGGGGAAGGACAGTGTTTTTGTTTTGTGTTGTGTTTCGTATGATGAGACTTTTTTTACTGGAAATGAGGCATTCCATCTTAGTCCTCAGGCATGACAACGCAGTTGTATTCTGATTAGTAATTGACGATAGATGTAGATGTCTATGGGCCACAGCAACCACTTACATAATGTGGACTTTGTGCTCATTTGCCATCTTTATTCCATAAAAAAGGATGAAAGAAACAAATAGTGGTAAAGTTTTATCGCCTCAGAGTTTTATGCTAAATTAGTTCAACCGTTAAATTATTTTCATATTACGATATTTTCTCTCATAATTATTGTGTGATACGTAATATTTTGCGGTAATTAATCTCAAATTATAATGTAAGTGACAAGGGTTTGTTATAAAGTCTATTATGCTGTTGTTTTACCTGAAATATTATAAGTCTTTCAAAGTTAACCTTTTTCATACCTATTGATTATATTTTGTTTGGCGCTAGAGAAAATATTTCTTTTTGGATATTTATGTATTGTAATTTCCCGAACGCTGCCCAGCCAAGTAGAATTCGTCGATGGACCTCTCGGTTGAAGTTGGGCCTACCTAGTCAGACCATTTACCCCACAAATAAACATTAAAACATATTTGTCAACAACTTCGAGCTTAATGCTCCCAACAAATACCGGCTTAGATGTGATGTTCATCTTAAGACCTCTCTATTAGGAGGCGCTATTCAGGAAATGGAGCATAGTGCTTAGGTCCTGCAGCAATTCTGCCATAACGATTATATCGTCGGCAAATCGAAAGTGAGTGATGTACTCGCCGTTGATGTTAATAATGTATCCTTTCCATTCCAATAGCTTGAAAACGTCGTCCAATGCAGCGGTGAAGAGTTTCGGGGATATAAAGTCACCCTGTTTTACATCTCTCTGCAGTTGGATAGGTTTTGTAATCTGGTTCTGTATTCGGATAGCCATCGTAGCCCTACTGATAAAAACTTCAGCACTTCGATATATCGACAGTCAACTTGGCACCGCTGAAGGGACTGCAGCACCGCCCAAATTTAGACGGAATCAAAGGCTTTCTCATAGTCCACATACGCCAGGAATACTGGCAAATTGTACTCCTCGGACTTCTGTACAACTTGCCGAAGGGTGTGTATGTGGTCTATGGTGCTAAAGCCCTTTCGGAAACCGGCTTGTTCGCGAGGCTGGAAGTCGTCAAGTCTGCGCGCGAGACGATCCGTAATGACTGTCGAAAACAGCACATAGACGCGGCCCAGAAGGGAAATCGTTCTGTAGTACTTTAAGAGAGTGGTTTCACCTTTCTTGAAGAACAATACCACCGCACTTCTGCTCCAAGCCTCGGGTGTAATGCCAGCATTGAGGACGGAATTAAAGAGCTTCTGAAGGACTTCAAGTACCGGTTTTCCACCCGCTTTCAGAAGCTTCGCTGTAATTCCATGCTTGCCAGTGGATTTGCCGTTTTTAAGTTGCTGGAGAGCTATTCTAATGTCACTCAGACTGACATCCGGAATATCATCGGAATAGTATCCGACAAGACTTGCTCTTTGATTGTTACCCACACTTGTGTGGCTCCAACGATGACGAGAACACCTGCCCATAGAACCTCTTAATCTCAAGTTTCAATCAAAATCTCAAGTTTCCCGGAAACGATGTTGCCACACTCAGTGTTCGGCTTCGACTGTTGGCTTTTTCTGGCGGACAGATCTCTGGCAAAGACTTTGAAATTAAAACTGAGTTCATACCTTATACGAAGTAATAGGTCGGGAAAAAAGTTGTTCTTATTTTGTTGATATAAAATTGAAGAAAAACCTTTTTGGTTGTTCTGTTTATAACCATATACAAAAAGTACAACCAAAAAGATTTTTCTTTTTGTACTGTTTGTTTTTAAAGGTTTTTATATCAATACATATAGGACATTAAGAAAAATAAAAATTACAATACTTGTCCTGCTTTTAGTCAATTGGTTTTTCTATCCGCCAAAAAGAGTGAATCTTACGAAAAAGTTCGATACATCCTGAAGTTTTATTACAAAATAGGGAAAATGCGACTCAGGCAGCGAAAAAAAATTGTGACATTTATGAGTCTGTAAGAGTGCACAAAGTTGGTTCAAGTGTTTTCAGTCCGGGAATTAGATGTTAAAAATGTAGCTCGCTCTGGCCTTCCTCATACAGATAAAGTCGATGCTAGTTACAACATAGTCGAGAAATATAGGATTGACCATTTATACATGGTAGAGCCATGCTGCAGCTATATTAGTAGTATAGTTGTAGCACGAATGGGTCGGCTTGACCGGGGAAGGACCACGCTCTCTCAGAATACCAGCGTAAAATAGCAGCTTCATGCTGCTGTTTTGTATACGCGTAGAAAACCGGAAATCCTTTTACTGGAAAAGAGGCATTTCATCTTAATCCTCACGGCTGACAACGCATCTGCATTTTTATTCGCAAAGGATGATAGATGTAGATGTCTATGGGCCACAGCAACCACTTATGGACTGTGTCTCGCATGCCACCCTTTTCCCATTAAAAAACCACAGTTTTTACCCATTTGAAAAATATTTAAATACCACACCAGCTCACTGAAAGAAACCTAATGAATCGTGTACTCATTTGAGATTCTCTATTGAAATGTAATTTTTTCCCGACTTATAAAACACGCTCTTATTTTTATCAAATACTAGCTGGTACCAGGTACGTTGCTGCCACAGAAAAAATAATAATTGTCGTAATCATAGGTCGTAATATTGTTTTAAATTTGGAAGGATTTTAATGTTTAATTAGGAATGATAATACATTAATTGAAGTAGAGTGATGAGTGATTTTTAAATAAATGTGTTGGTACTACACGCACGCCATGTGTTGTAGGTTAGTTGTAATATGCCTATAATCTTCTCAGAAGTGCAAGCAAGAAGTTTATTATATTATATATAATATAATAAGTAAATTTCAGCGCAATCTGATGAACGATATGGCAGCGCATAAAATATGAACTAACAAAAATTATTTTTTATATATTAGATATACCAACAGTTTAAAATTATATCATGCAACCTATTTTGCAATAAAATAATATTTAATAAAAGTTGTTTTTATGGTTGGGTAAATACGATCTATGAAATTGCATAAAAACCTCATTTTAGTGGACATTCTTAGGCACCGTTTGCACGGCTGCTATTTCAACGTTTTAATGCGCGGTATTTTCAGCGTTTGGAATGGAACTTATGAATTTTATTCTTATGTAGTAATCATAAGTTGGGTACTTTTTTACGACAGCAGTTTAACGCTACAATACAATTATTTAATATTATGTTCTTATTCGTATTATTTTTAAGTGCTACCCTAGAACCTTTAATACAAAAGTTGGTATATTCATTCTCATATTTTTAACTTGCAATGTTATTTAAGGGCTGACATTGGCTAGTAATTCGTCAAAAGTTTTCAATGTGATCTTGAACTAAAGAAATTGGTATGGTATTGTCTCATTTATTTATAAGTGATACAAATTGACCTTTTAAAAATTGCTTTTTGATATTAAGGTAAACCCATAATTTTGATTTTCCTCACCTATTGAAGCAAAAATTCATATTGCAGCGAAAATTTAAATAGCACATAGTGATTATTTAAGCACCCATTTAAAAGTAGCCTTATTATCAAATATAAATAACGGCACTCTAGGCAATCTAGTAGAGAAACAAAACAGTATTTATTTCTTGTGCAAAGAATAAGGATAGCGTTACTCACTGTCGTACTTATTGCTCATCACTAGTCATGTACAACTAGGGTTACCAGATGAAGAAATTAAAAGTCCGGAGAAGAGGCCTGATTTCCATTTAAAAATCCTGAGATCTTTTTACCGTTTGAGAAGAAAACCTTACTTAAAAAGGTATCTTCACATATTAAGTATGATAAAACTCTTTAAGTACCTACTTGGATAAATATAAGTTTTGATTTTAATTGTGGAATTATTACCAAAGGAAAATTATTTTTAGTTTGATTAACTTTTTATTAAAATGATCTTAATGTAAGCTGTATTATAGTGAAAGTTCTAAAAATCCTGAGATTTCATGAGATTTGCAAAATCCAGCCGCAATCCTGAGAAGAGTCTAAAAATCCTGAAATCTCAGGACAAATCCTGAGATATGGTAACCCTGTGTACAACTGATATGTGACAGAAACGAATACTCCGACCGCTCAGAGTAATGCATACGTATGTATGTAAGGTATGTATTTACTCTATGTCTGCCCGGTTATAATGTAATATAATCGCGCTGATATTTGGTCTAGCTGTGAAGCCATGTATATATTGTTAATTGATACTTTGAATAAAATAATATATTTCGTGTATTATATTGGTAAATTATAAAGGTATTTACTTAATGTTTTTGCAGCAAATATAAGTTTAATACAACATGCCTCGTCGTCGATAATTACCATTGGTTCGAATAATTCATGCTGAACGAGAGTATCGTCTTGATGAGCCTAGTCGAGGAAAAGGGTAGCTTAACTGAGAAAAGGGAGACTTCTCTAGAGTGCAGTCTTTTACTCTCTTACATAAGGAATGAGACGAATTAGGAAAAGACACGTTTCATTTAGATAGAGAGATAGAGAATGAGAGAAAGAGAGATAGAGAGCGAGAGAGAAAGAGAGAAAGACCAATCTCGCACGTAATTTACAAATGATTCCTGTTATAGCTCGAAAAATTAGGTCCCTTCGGGCACTCTATTTCCACATAGGCAGAATCGCGGAAAAAAGCCAGTGCAATATATAACAATAATTAAAGACAGTAAAATGTACAGGTCAGATCGGCTGTTGAATACTGTTACCACAAACAGACTGCTGCTGAAATATAACAAGATAATGGAGACTGTGGAGAGAGATGCTAAGAAGTTTATAAGTGACCATGATTTGGTGACTACCAAACTGCTTAGCCTCAAGCACAGGCGTGTAAGGTAGCTCTCTCGGTCTCTCAGTATATGCTTCATGATAAATGTTGGTTACACGTAAAGTTTTCAATCTTAAGTTGTAGGCATACTTGCCAATCGTCTTATTAATCTCAGAAAGATTTTGTTTGATAATTTCTTGTAAGAACCATACAGAATTGAATTTATTTGCCTGAATCAATCTTTAACTTCATATTCAATGTGAATTCATCCAGGAAAACTAGAATAATAATAATAATAATAATATATTTATTTGCTTAAAACATGGTATGAAAAGGTTTTACAAATAATATACAATTGAACAACATGTTTTGCTACAGTTACATATAGCATGCAAAGGTTTTGTTTTGTACATTAAGGGTTATGATTAAAAAAGTCTATAATGCTGTAGAAATTATTCTTAGTTAGGTATTCTTGTAATTTAGATTTAAATAATTTGGTATTTAACCTTTTTAGATCATTTGGTAACTTGTTATAAATACGTACACACATAGATAGACAACTTTTACTATATTTACTTATTCTAGGTATGTTACTTAAAATGAGCTTATATGGATTTCGCCGGTTTCGAGGATTTGCATCATTTGACGTGTTAAATAAATATTTATGCTTCCATACGAACATGCATATTTCATAAATATAAAGACACGGGAAGGGTAATAAGTCAAGTTTTTTAAACATCTGTTGACATGATTCAGTTGGTTTAAGCCCACATATTGCTCTGATGCATTTTTTTGTGCACTAAATGCTCTATTTTGATCCGTGCTTTTACCCCAGATTATAAGTCCATAGCGCAGTATTGACTCCACGTATGCATGGTAGGACAGAACAGCCGTTTTTATGTTTGTAACGTTTTTTAAATGTTTAAGGGCGTATGCAAACTTATTTAATCTCGTAGATACATCGTTTACTTGCAATTTCCAGTTTAAATTTTCGTCTATAGTTATTCCTAAAAATGTTTTATTTGTTACTGCTTTTATTTTTGGTATGTTAAGATATAATAAGATATAATAGGCTTTTGACTGAGCTAATGCAGGTTACTACAAAAAAGTGCAACGCCACTCATCGTTAAATGGTATTGTAGGAAAGCACTTGATAATTATTTGTAAAGATAAGGTGGAAAATAAGTAGAAAATTAGGGTTTAAACGTTCGTTGTAAATTTCACAGTACACGAGACACCCGCGTTCATTATTTGCAGACATCATTGAAATTGTTAATTGTAATTTGAAGTGCTTACTAACCATAGGTTTGGCGGTGAAGAAAAACATCTTGGGGAGGTCAGATGTTTGAGTAGGAATGAAAAATGTTAAGTACATATAAAGACCACCAACACTCACTGGAGAAGCGTGATGGATAAATTGCTGCAAAAACCTCATAGAAATGAGAGGAGGCCTTAGAGTATAATGTATAAAGGATGTTGCATAATATATTTACGTCGTAGAGGCATGCTGCAGCTATATTATGTCTTGCTACAGTCATATATATATATATATCGTTTACCTCACTCCTGCAAAAAGGTACGCACAAAAAGGCACAAATATTGATAGTATTTTGTGATATCTGCGTTAAAGCAATTAAACGTTTACCGTGTGTCCCATAATAGCTGTACAAAGGGATGAAGCTCCACAGTAACGACATCAATGAAATAATGTTGACACGAGAGAGGCCACTGCGTGCAGCGCAATCGTTCCGAATATTGTTGTTGGAACTGCAAAATTATATAGGTTTTATTGAAAACTTCAACGAAAACAGAAAATTCTCTTTTATTTTCTTTGTAAAAGTTACAATAGTATATTATAATAATAAAGAGTTTTATTTGTCTCAATTCACACATAGTAATTAAAAGTGTACAAAAAATTATCACAAGTTTATCTAGCAACATACATAAGTAGCAACATACATAAAAACAATATGCCTAACTAGCCTGTGACTCAGCTATGTGGTGATTTGAGGTCACCGCTGGTATTCTGCCACAGCCAACTTTTAAAAAACACAGTATCTTAACCTAATCTTGGCATTAAAGTGAAACAACGTAAAGAAAAGACTGAAATGTATAAACATAGGTGCTATGTAAATCGGCAAATTTATATGATATGATACTTAATAGCTGCCTCCAACTTTTGTTGTTCAAGTTCCATACTCAGCATTTCTTTCTAAATGATTTTGTATTCACGATCTCCTGTAAAGGAGGAGGTATATTATTCCAAATTTTGGAGCCAGTATATTTGAAACATCCCTTTGCTTTAACACGCTTATAAGTTGGAAGTATATTTAATAGTTTACCCTTTTGTCTCAAACGTGTTATTTGACATTTTGGAGATAATCTTTATATATAAAAAGTACGTGTCAGGTTGTTTGTCCGCGATGGACTCCTAAACTACTGAACTGATTTCAATTAAATTTTTGGTCAATGTGCAGTTTGGTCTAACTTAATAGATAGGATAGCTTACATCTCAATTTATAGTCGCAATACAATATTATTTTATTGAAAATTATTTTTCTATTATTTGACAGTCACAATTATCTGTTAGCTCCAAACGATTCTGTCAGATGACGATATCTGTTGACTGGATTGAGTAAATACGATATTTAATAGATGGCGCTATGTTAAAAATACAAACGTTTAATATAAGCTACAATTTAGTAGTATAACCACCACGTGTTGCTGTAAGTATTCAACAAATAGAACCGATTTCAAAAAAATTTTGCAGACTGTGTGCAGTTTGGTCCAACTTGAGAGATAGGATAGTTTTTATCCCGATAAGTGACCCTCAATTTTTTTATTGCTAATTTCAGGAGTTTTTTTGGGAAAGCAAATGGTCGCTCGGAAAGGGCAGAACAACGTCTGCCTGGTCAGCTAGTTTTAATATAAATAATAAGGAGATTGCGAATTATTTAACGAGTGTACGAAACAAGCATATTTTAGTTTTCTGGTGTAACCCATATTTAAAATATTATTTTTGAGGAGATAACGAGTTATGTGGTTAGTCTTAGGTATGTCAAAATAATAACGCATGTACACGCATTTTGAACCCTTTGTATTCTTCCCATAGTTTTCTATAAAAGGCAAGGACCAATAATGTAAATGTGACAAGACCAGACTGTTGCAAAGACGGAGCCGGATATTTGGTTATAGAAAAGAAAGAATTTTGTAAAGAGATTTCAAAGAAGATATATCCTTGTTTATAATTTCTTCTGTACCTTTGTTTGTCACTGAACGCCCCCTAAACAGCTAGATCAATTTTGATGAATTTTTGTGTGTATTTGAGTGGTTTCCTTCATGATTTTGATTCACAATTGAACCCGCTAGATGGCGCTGCGATCGTGTCATATTTTTTTTTCAACGCTGGATAATGTCTGCAGGGTCTGCTGGTAAGAGATAACCATATACCTAATGGAAAATGGATGCTGTGTTTCATAGGCATCATCTAATACAGTGGCGTTTTACGCGTGCGTTCTCGTCACTCACCGTAACATAAAATAAGCTTTGATGCTGCTACTTTTTAACCGACTTTTATACAGAAGTCTACGTAGCAGAATGAATAGAATAGATTAGAATAGAAGAGTTTTATTCAATATTGATTATTACCTAATAATTATGGAAAGTCATTTTTTATTTACAGTTCGGAAAATACCTCTGTCCTGGATAAAAACCACCAAGAAACCTAGCGGGACTTTTTTTTCAAACATATTTCATTTAAAAATAATTTTGTTTATACAATTATTGAATGAATTTTCATAGAACCAGCATGGTGGCGATCACCTCACTCCCAGGGGTTATATTCATTCACGTATTCCTTGATATTATAATAACCCATTTTGTACAGTTTTTCTTTAATAAAACTTTTAAACTTGTTTATTGACAAACTTTGAATATGTTCTGGGATTTTGTTGTAAAAGCAGAGCCATGCTGCAGCTTTATTATAGTTGTAGCACGTATGGGTCGGCTCAACTGGGGTAGAACCACGCTCTCACTGAATAACAGCGCAAAGTAGGGGCGCAATTCTGCTGTGTTTCGTATAGTGAGTAAAGAGAACCGGAGACCCTTTTTATTGCATTTGCATTTTGATTTTTGATCGAGGATAAATGTTGATTTGTTTATGGATCACGCCACCCATCTACGAGCAGGTGAACTGTGTGCTCGTTTTTCAACCTTATTCTATAAAAAAAAGAAGGCGGTTCGCTATTCGACTTAATGTAACTGATTTTTGTATGTAAGTATACGATGTCTTTGCCGGTTGCCGATAATTTTGTAATGGATAAAATAATCCTCGAGGGTGATCCTATTTCAATTTTAATTTGAATAAAAAATAATTGGATTTAGTGTGGAAAATAAAAAATGAAAAGCGGGCGGCGTTTTAGTCACTTTGAGCTTGTTTTTTTTATAGAAATAGGTTGACAAACGAGCACACAGTCCACCTGATGGTGCGTGGTTGCTGTGGTCCATAGATATCTACATCTATCCTCGGTTGCGAATCAAAATGCAGATGCGTTGTCAGCCTAGAGGACATAGATGGAATGCCTCTTTTTCAGTAAAAAGGGTTTCCGGTTCTCTACACTCACCATACGAAACACAGCAGCATTAAGCTGCTATTTTATGCTGGTATTCTGTGAGAGGGTGGTCCGTCCCCGGTCGAGCCGACCCCTTCGTGCTACAACTATATTATGAATATAGCTGCAGTTTGGCTCAACCACGTATAATGTTTGTCTTTTACTTTACTCAAAAACTTATTCAACTTCGAAAATCTAATAAGAATAAATAATTTTAACATAAACTATAAACTATATTGAAGTCGAGGCTGTAATACTTCGTTACGGTTTTTCTTAGATAGAAATTATAGTCAGTTTTTTACTACAAAAACAGAAGCTGTTTGACTGTTTATTCAATATAGATTATAAATAATACTTATTGAAAGTCACTCTTTTGTTTATTTTACCACTGGTACGAAAAACCTCAGTTCTGGGAAGAACTGGCAATAAACCCAGCGCGCCATTTTTAAATTAAAAAGTTTATTTCTTGATTTCAAAAAAGCCGCCAAATGCGAGTCGGACTCGGCCATGAACGGTTCCGTAGCAGCAAGTAACATAATATAAAAGTTCTCGTAGTTCGTTGTAACTTTGATCGATGTTTTATTAATAGTGTATTTTTTTCTTTTTATATTTGAGTTGATTGGATGAAAGGTAAATTGTGGATAACGATTTATGAGGCATTAAAAAAACTACTTACTAGATCCCGGTGAAAATAATTTTCATTTCAAATAATCATGTGTCACATATTTTTTAGTTTTATCATTCTCTTATTTTAGAACTTACAGGGGGACACACATTTTACCAATTTGGAAGTGTCTCCCGCGCAAACTATTCAGTATAGAAAAAAATGATTTTAGAATTCTAATACATTTTTGAAGACCTATCCATAGATACCCCACACGTATGGTTTTGATGGAAAAAAATTTTGAGTTTCAGTTCCAAGTATGGAGAACCTTTGAAATTTGTTTTTTTTTTCTAATTTTGTGTGAATATCTTAATGCGGTTCACAGAATACATCTACATACCAAGTTTCAACAGCATAGTTCTTATAGTTTCGCATAAAAGTGGCTGTGACATACGGACGGACAGACAGACAGACATGACGAATCCATAAGGGTTCCGTTTTTTTCCATTTGGCTATGGAACCCTAAAAACACTCAACTAATTTTTCGAAGCAAGGTAGTCTATCGTGTCCAATCGTATTGGTTATTGCAATAAAGCATCTCTAGCGATGGGTCTATTAATTTTCTTTTCTATGAAATATGCTATTGAAATATTAAACTAAATCATGACAAAAAGAGTACAGAATAGAAAAGAATAAAGGCAATATAGATTATAAATAATTTTATTTGCAAGTTTTTTTTAGTTTGACCACGATCGCAAATTACCTCTGTCCTGGGAAGAACAAAGAACCGGTAAGAAACTTGTTTTTTCACGGTAATTTTGTGTGTGTGTATGTATGTGTGTGTATGTGTATGGGTGAAATTTATCAATTTTAGGTTTTCATCCTAGCCTACTGCAGAACACACATCTCTCACTAACTTTCCGGTTGGCTGGTAGAAAATGCCATATGGCATCAAGTCCGCCGTTTGTACCTTTAGTACAACAAAGTGTATAAATAAATAAATATTATAGCTGCAGATTGATTCGGTTGTAAAACGTTAAAAACTTACGTTTGCGTACGAAATTTTAATTTCTTTCGTCGAAGTATATATTATATATATATATATATATATATATATGAAATGCGTAGTATAGTTTAATTCACTTTCAAACCGGAGTGCTATAGGCAGTTATTCGCAGGAGTACATTCTGATGAACATATTATTTCATATGTTAAGAATATGGCATTAAGTGCGCCGTTTGTACCTTTAGTACAATAAAGTGTATAAATAAATAAATAAATATTATAGCTGCAGATTGATTCGGTTGTAAAACGTTAAAAAATGACGTTTGCGTACGAAATTTTAATTTCTTTCGTCGAAGTAATATATAATATATATATAATATATATATGAAATGCGTAGTTTAGTTTAATTCACATTCAAACCGGAGTGCTATAGGCAATTCTTTGCAGGAGTACATTCTGACGAACATATTATTTCATATGTTAATATAAGATCACTATAACAATTATGTCGTCCAAACCGAAGTTCACACATGAATGTCAACAACGTAGACTAGGTCAGGATTATAGTGTCCGAGTGTATGCGCAAGAACACGTGCACTCTCTATTCGCTTACCTCTCATAGTCCAAAAAGAATGTAATGAGACATGACCGGAGCAATATCAGGCGCAGATCCAACGGCTTTACGTGTTTTCCGAGACATGGGAATTGTATTTTATCCCCATGCCGCGGAAACTTCCTCGCCAACTTCCTAACTCCGGGCTGCAGCTGAGAATTTCTTGATAGAAAAACACAGTAACTGATTTTTGCCCGACCCGGGATTCGAACCCCGGGATCACATGATCAGGAATTACGGTTACGACAACTAGATCAAGGAGGCAGAGATCACTATAGACGTGTTAATGTTTTTACTTTTTGATTGTAATGGTTCGTTTACTAAATTCAATAATTTAAATTAAACAAAAATTACTACCGGCTTCAATATAAGTTATTAAGAATGACTCAAAAACTGTTGGTCTGACCTTGATCAGACGGGACCACACGAGAAGTACCAGCTTTCAAATAAAAAAGAGAATCATCGAAATCGGAAACACATAAAAAAAAACATACAGTCGAATTGAGTACCGAAGCCAGGAGTTTTCAATTTTACTGCATTATTTGTTACGCAATTATTATCTTCGTCAGATGTAAATCTATTTTAATTATCCTTTTTTAGGGTTCCACATCCAAAGGATAAACCAACGGGTTCCTATTACTAAGCCTCCGCTGTCCGCTCGTCCGTCCGTCCGTCTGTTTACCAGCGGGCTGTATCTCATGATACGTAATAGGTAAACAGTTGAAGTTTTCAAAGAATGTGTATTTCCGTTGCCGCTATAACAACAAATAAAAAAATTAAAATATGTTTAAAAATAAAAGGGACCTCCTCTACTAAAAACCTGTATTACAATGGTACGAAAGCCTTCGCAGTCGACTCGCACTTGGCGATTATTATTAAGTGGCGAAGCTTGCGAAGTCACTTATTGATTTCACGATGTCTGTCCGTCTGTCCGTCTGTCCGTCTGTCCGTCTGTCCGTCCGTCTGTCCGTCTGTCCCACGATTATCTCGAGAACGGTTTCGAATTTTCAAATTCTGTTTTCAGCAATCAATTACTGATCACCCAGGCATCTGAACCTCCTATTTTGAAAGTGATTGCTCAACGGCAACTGTTAGAAACCGCTACAAAGCTGATTGCTTCGCCACTTTGCTATGCTGTTAGCTTGCTAGGTTTATTAAATAGTCTATCACTCGAGGTTGGTACTATCACTGTGGTACTATTCAAATCAGAAAAGAAAATGAATAGGAGGTAATGTTTCTGATAAAATTCTAGTTGAAACCTTGAGGTTGTGAAATAGCTTAGTCCACTAATTATCATAATCAATATCATCATCATCGTTATTACAATTCGACACCAGTCCACTGATAAGCATAGGCCGCTGCAAAAAAAAAATCCACAAAGCACGGTTTCAAACCATCTGCATCCAGGAGTCTTCTCAAAATTATCAAATAAATTTCTTCTATAAAAGTAAAAATATACTTTAAAACAAGTTCTTTATGATTAAATAGGTTCTGAAGATGGTGCTAAGATATAATTAGAAGTTTTTTTTGTCTTTTTGGTTAATTTTTTAACCGACTACAAAAGAAGAGGTTCTTAATTCAAATGTATGTTTTTTTTTTCTTCAAAAAACATATATCCATACAATATTCATTGTTGGAGCTGCCTAGTAAGCATATATATATATATATATATATATACTTGTGGTTGGCAGCTCCCGCCCTTTCATGATGCTTACATACTATACATTATATATTTTTTGAGCTTCCTTAAAATCTAGAATTTATATTTTTACTAGGTCGCAGTTTACAAGTAGATACAAAAGAAAAAACTGTTGTTATAAATCGTAATATTCTTGGATTAGGGAACACGAGCTGACAATATTTTTAATTAGTTTTATAGAATTTAAGTACAGAGGTAATCTGGGAGAGATTGAAGAATATAATTTCCGATTTATTCCACACTAAAACAATTCAGTAGCTTAAAACAAACATAATTATTTTTTTTGTATGTATGTTTCGCGATATATTCGTAGATTGTGAACCAATTTTGATAATTCTTTATTTATTAAATATCTTATACTTCAAGAATAGTTTCCATATAAATTTGGAGAAAAATTTTACCTCTAAGGATAGCAAATGAATAACTTATTTATTATAACGATTTCTTATATTCACGCGATTTTATGGATGCAGGAGTATACAAGATTGATTGTGAATGTGATCTCGTATATAGGGCAAACAAAACTATCTATAAAAACTTGCGTAGGAGAACATATAAGTGACGTGAAACACCAACGCTCCGGAAAGTCAGTTTGTGATCATATTCTAGACGGCCCTTGCCATTATTTAAATTTGATAAACAAAAGCATACCACTGCAAGGCTTTAAGACACAGTAAGTTCATTCTGTGTAGATCGGACCAAAATTAATAATTAAAAAGGTGAAAGTACCCCGGGTTTACTCTGACATCGGGACGTCAATCCCCTCAGTCCCCCGTGACCATGAGCGCTGAAAAGCACCCGAAACGTCGGTAATTAAAAATAAGAACAATTAAACGGGATAAAATCTGTAAAAATAGTTTTATGCAACTTCTTTATTAGCAATTTTAAGTAGGTTTTTATATTTTGTTAAAGTTAAAATTATTTAGAATTCGGTTTATAAAAATAAAATTTCTCTTACAAAATAATATAAATCAAATATCTATTTATTATTTATAAGTCCTAGTCATTGTTGGGTGGCTCTATTCTTTGTCTCTATCCCAACTAAAACAACATATGGTTTTATTAATCTTAAAACTGATGTTCTGCTTCACCTAACTAAGCTTTTATTTTTATAAAAATACGAGTGACAAACGAGCACACAGTCCACCTGATAGTAAATGGATGTTACGGCCCATAGATATCTACATCTATCCTCGACTAAGAATCAAAAGATGCGTTGTCTCTCATGAGGACCAGGTAGAATGCCTCAGTTCCAGTAAAAGGTTCTCCGATTATCTACACTCACCATACGAAACACAGCAGCATTAAGCTGCTATTTCACGCTGGTATTCTGTGAGAGCGTGGTACTTCCCTGGTCGAGCCGACCTACTCTACCGGCTATAAAAGTTAGGATAAGGGTTAAAGCTTGAAAATTAAATATATTATTATCTTTATTTTTTCATATTTACCAGTAAATTAGTTCAATCTTCAAAAATGTTTAATAAAAAATAGAGAATAAGATAATATTTTATTAAATTTTAACCGGTTTTCTATTTATTAATTTACAAGCTCTTGTAACAAGCAACAATTACCACGTAGAATGCTTTATTAGGCACGTACTTGGAATTTTAACTCTCATTAATAATTTCGAGATAAAGTCTCCTAGTTACATTTTGTTTACCGAATTAATTATCCAACATCTTAAGAAACGTAATAAAAATCTAGTTAAATACACTCGTAGCTTTTTAGAAATATTCCCTGGTAACAAAATTTCACTTTACTTTGAAGTTTTGTTGACAGGGAATGTTGCTAAGAAGCTGCCCCAACCCCAAATAAACGTTTTTCTTGCGTCGGCTTGTATTTCAAACGCTGCTTGATTCTTTACAACAATACTGGCAGTCAAGATTCCTGAAAAAGCTGTTTATGTTTCCACGATTCTAAATTCGAAATTGTTGGAACGTATCCTTTCTCATCAACTGTTTCAGCTGCCCTATCGGTTTTCGATCAGTGTGCTACGTGGCGCGGTGACGTACGCACGCTCCTGTCTTGTTTTGATCGTATCTCGATTTGTTTATTCACGAACACGTGTTGCGACTTCAGATTATAAACATTCACGGGAAGGGAGATAAATGGTTTGATTTTTTGTGAATAATTGTGACTCAAGTGTAGTGAAGTGTTAAATATTTTTTTGTACTAGCGATATTTTATTATGATGACTTATAGCTATTTAATTCGTCATTAAAAAAAGTTACATTGATATTGAATTTAAATTAGCATGTAGTAATTTATATATTGCAAATAAAAGTAGAATAGATATGTCATGGAGCGGTTATCGAGTTTAGATGTGTGCATGCCTGTGCAGGCGAAGATGGGAGTCGTTTTTATGCAGTTTTTAATAGCTCTGGTGATGTTAACCACCGTCCAAGGATTAGTGGATATGGAGGAATTCATAAGTGATCTTGATCTTCCTGGTGAGTAGAAACCTTAACAATTTACAACAGTAAATTCGTCAAAAACGTAACATTTTGTAATAATTAGAGAATTATAATTGTCATCATTATGAACTTCATTTATACGAAGTTAAATTATTAAATGTTTAAAACTATGAACTGAGTGTGAATTTGTTGAACAGGTAAATATAAAAAATTATTGATACGAATAAATTTATTATATTTTATTTAATTAAAGTCTGTCTAGCAGTCAGCATAAAAAAATTGATTTCGAAAATAATATATATTATTATTCCAGATTTAAATGATTAGGAATAATGATATTAAAGTTATTAAAAATATATTTATTTATAAACTTCATTTAATACCATAAACATGCTCATTGATTAACTTTAATGTATATTTGGAATATTCATCTATATCAAATGTTTAAAGCTGGCTGTTAGATAAAGATTTATAAAAAATATAAAACAGACATGCATTGTATATTATGTACATTATTCGGGTATAGAGGTTTACGCTTAAGAAAATACTACTGTAACTCTTTGACTGTAACTGAGACTAACTTATAGGTATCACATTTACTAGCTGATTTTTTTCTTTATTAATTAACTACGTGATTATGTTGCCCGGTTAACAGTGCACATGATAATATATTTCGTTTACATACTAGAAGTAAGTAATGTTTATAATAATCAAGCATTGTCTGACAAGGGCTTCGCCAAAATAATATTGCAGTCGCCTAATTTAGAAATAAAATGAGTACATACTTTGGGTTGACTATTGACGTCCGGTACTTGATTTTAATTATGTTTTCAATTTAGGGGGTTTGTCTGTTTTAAATTTGAACCTTTTACACACTGTTTTGGATTTTGAAAAAGCTTTTTGAATTAATTATGATAAAAATAATTTTCACTTAAAATCTAGTCACTGGTTACACGCTTTACCATCAAGTAATCTCGGCACATTACTTGATGGGGAAATCTTGCGCATTGCCGTAGGAATCCGACTAGGAGCGGCGATTTGTCAACCCCATCAGTGCCCCTGTGGTAGCAGCGTCGACAAGTTTGGGCTCGACGGACTTTCATGTAAGAAAAGCGATGGTAGGTTTTCACGACACAGTTCTTTGAACGATGTCATCCGAAGGGCTCTTGTCTCTATAAAAGTTCCCTCGGTTTTCGAGCCTTGTGGAATATTTAGAGACGATGGCAGGAGACCCGACGGTATGATATTGGTCCCTTGGGAGAGAGGTAAAGCCTTAGTATGAGATGCTACTTGCGTAGACACTCTGGCGGCCTCTCATCTCAGTGGTACCTCGTTTAGAACCGGGGCGGCATTAGAGGCAGCTGAACTGAGTAAGTGGCGCAAATATGAGTCTCTAAGAGATGACTACATATTTGTGCCATTTGCTGCAGAGACTATCGGTCCGTGGGGCCACATGCGGTGAAGTTCCTAAAGGAACTCCATCTGCGGCTGATCGTTGCTGCTAGTGATAAGAGGGCTGGTTCTTTTCTCCCTCAAAGGCTAAGTATGGCCATTCAGTGGGGAAACGCAACCAGCATTCTTGGCACGATACCGCAGGGAGTAGGACTATATGATAATTAAGTTTCTAGTTTTAGTGTTTTTTTTATTATTATATTTTTTAATATTGTATATAATAATCTTAAAATTACTTTTAACGAAACGCAAATATGTCAATTTGTTTTTTTTGTAACTCGGGTACATCCATAAAAATGTAATCACTCAGACCAAGACAATCCATTTATGACTGAAGATGGAACTCATACACAACAATTGAGTTACAGTGGAGAGCAGTTAAGAGGTTTTTCAGAAAACAAAATTATAACAATAAACATTTCAATGTCTCAATTACCACTATTATAGCAGAGTTTAGGGCAACCTGAATTTATAGTTAAGATAGGTTGAATCTGTAATAAAACAGAATCAGCACGCCCCCATTCAGCGTAGTCTTGTCTGTTCTACCCCTAGTATTCTGTAAAGCCGTAGGCGCGGAGGGAACGCTCACCTCCGCAGCTTTGGCTTATTGGTCATCCTCGTCCGCTACAGCTCGCACAGGTGCCTGCGATTTGCTGCGCAAGGGCGAAGGGGTTGCACATTTTGCAGCGCCTAAGCCGTTGCAGAAGTAATTTTCAGTCAATATTCCTATGTAAAGAAGTGAGGCTATGATTTTGCAAAAAATAATTACTCATAACCTATACTTTTCCAAAAGGGGGAAGGGTAGAGGGGCATCCCCTGAACCCACTCTCTCCCCGATCCCTTCCCAACCCCGTACGCATGTTCCGGAAGATTAAAGTTTTACCTGTACTTCTTTTAGTCCAACTATCATCACACGATATTCATTATCAGTTACCCCACAGACGACAACAGTATGGTCACAGTCTACCTATGTTCTTTTTAGGCTGTGGTATGGTGATGTAACGCAGTAATCACATGTTTTACCGCGTTTAATTTAAATGTCGATATTATAAACAAGTGACAAACATGTCCTGTGATATTCTTTCATTGATTACAGCCTCAAACTCTTATGTCGTTTAGTGGCGGTGTAAGAATATGCACTGCCACATATCATCCAGTGGATGTCGTAAGAGGCGACAGATGGAAACAAATCAGGATATGGGCAGCAGCATCTTCCTAATAGCGACTAAAAATAAAAAAAAAACTGCGTTTTCAAAGCGCTTGCCTTGCGGGGCAACGTTTTGGCAATATGGCAATCGTTTAATAATGGGGTAGGCCCATGTTTAGCAGTGGATTTTAATAGGCTTCAACGGTAACGGTGACTCTACCATTTATTTGCATATTATTTCTTAATTCTATAAATAAGTGTATTTTAAGCACTCGGGGTGGTAGGCCAGTCACGTTACACGTGGCATCAGTCACGTTTTATACGTGGTAGAGCCATACAGCAGCTATTTTAGTAGTATAGTTTTAGCACGAATGGGTCGGCTCGACTGGGGAAGGACCCCGCTCTCACAGAATACCAGCGTAAAATAGCAGCTTCACTCTGCTGTGTTTCGTAAGGTGAGTGTTGAGAACCGGAGACCCATTTTACTGGAAAATAGGCATTCCATCTTAGTCCTCACGGGTGACGACGCATCTGCATTTTGATTATTTATTGAGGATAAATGTAGATGTCTGTGGGTCACAGCAACCGCTTACCATTAGGTGGACTGTGTGTTCGTTTGTCACCCTATAATATACAAAAAACATATCGTTGCATCTTCTAGTCAGGAAGCGTGCCACCATTAGTTGTTACTCCTGCGACGAACGTAACCAGCTCATTGACACTACAGTTTACAAGCACGGAGGGATGTGTCAGTAATCTTGAATTCCCGAAAAGTTCCCGTCGATGTAAATTAACATTAGTTATTAAGCCCTAGTAGCACAGGAGCTTAGTTTTCGCTGTAAATTTTTCGGTAGGTACGCGAGTTTGATCCCCGCCGTCGTCAATCAAATTGTTAACTGCACCTTTAAATGATGAATTACCACGTGCGCGGCGGTGAAGGAAAACATCGTGAGGAGACCTGCATGTCTAAGTAATTACAAAGAAATATTTCCAAGACATGTGAAATCCGCCAATACGCATTGGACTAGCGCGGCAGTCATTTCCTTGCCAACCCTCTTAGCATTCAGACGAAACCCACGCTTACTAGTGGAACGTATATAAACTGTAACTTCACTTTTTACTTTACATACTATAATAAAATGTTAAAGAAACCCGCTATATCTTCCTTTCAAGAACGTTTCAAATAAGTTCTATCGATAAACAAACATATAAACTTTGCTAACTTACAAAAAAGGGATTGGAAATTCAACGGGCGAGAAACCGGAAAAGCAAAATTAGACGGATTTCAACGTGACTGTGCCAATTTCCAAATAAGCTCTATTTTCTATGGAGTGTATTCGCAATATAGCTACATCAAAGTTGTTTGCTCTTTATTAACACTGTTAAATTTGTTCAGGTGTTTCTTTGTCGTATGTCGAATGTTGCTGAAGTATAATGAGTATTGTATAAAATGTAGATCACTTTTTGGACGATATATTTTAATATCTGTTTTCTTATAGTGATCGATAATTTAACCTGATTAAGTGCCGTGCGTCCCAATTTAACCTGATTAAGTGCCGTGCGTTCCAAAATAGAAGATAACGTTTCTGCGAAACCTTAACTGTTTAGTTTTAATTATATTAAGCCAGCAAAATAATAATAAAAAACTGTGCCAACCCGCTTGCCGAACGTGGCAACTGTGATAATATGCCCCCCCCCCCCCCATGGAGATAGTTGTTAAGAAACGGCCCTCAGTCCCCGGCGTTCCCGCTATTCCTAGCTACAGACCTCCTGTGGAAGTTTGGTTTACACCTAAGGCGACTCGACCTGGCAACATTAACGCACGCACCCTGATGACTGACGACGAGATCCTGGAGCTGGATAAAGAGATAGACAAATTACGCTGGGATGCCAACCCGCTACTCTTCAATGACCTAAGCAATGTCTTCCAACGGATAGATCTTAAGATGAACATAGCCAAAATAAAAGGTTATATGTAACGTGGTAGAGCCATGCAGCAGCTATATTACTGGTATAGTTGTAGCATAACGGCTCAACCGGGGAAGGACCATGCTCTCACAGAATACCAGCGTAAAATAGCAGCATAAGGCTGCTGTTTCGTATGGTGACTGTAGAGAACCGGACCGGACCGGACCTTTTTACTGGAAAAAAGGCCCCTTCCATCTTAGTCTTCACGGGTCACAACGCATCTGCATTTTGATTCGCAAAAGAGGATAAATATAGATGTCTATGGATCACAGCAACCACTTACCATCAGGTGGACTGTGTGCTCGTTTGTCACCCTATCCTATAAAAAAAAGAGAAACGGAGACCCATTTTACTGAAAAAGAGGCATTTCCAACTTGTCCTCACGGGTGACAACGCATCTGCATTTTAATTCGAAATCAAGGATAGATGTAGATGTCTATGGGTTACAGCATCCATTTACCATCAGGTTGACTGTGTACTCGCTTGTCACTCTATCCTATAAAAAAAACCTGAAACAAATAGTCCGACTAGATAAGTACAACTTTGACCGAGAGTTCAATCGCCGATTTAATTTGGCTGGGCAGCGTTCGGGAGATCACGACAAATCTCCTCGTAAGGCAGCAGCGTCTTTCTAATAACAGTTGGAGTTTAGAGGTTAAAACTTCAAAACAAGATTATACCTATGGTTTTGAGACGTGGTCCTTCACTGCTGGCCGTATGAGAAAGCTCAAGGCCGTTGTAGTAATAAAACCCTAGATGGTAAGCCCACTTGGAACGATCTCCTCCAACTGATCTTACTGCGGAAGATCTAAGAGCTACTAAGCCCCAGCCTCCTACCATGACAAATCGGAAACCCGTGTGTGTTTGCAACCTTTTTTTTTTTTTTTTTTTTTTACGGGGGGAAATCCTCATGGACTTCCTCCGCCTGGGGAAAGGCGGAGGGGCGTGCCGGACTCTTACCGGCTAAAACCACCCCGGTGTCTCCTCGCACGTGCGCGTGGGGCCGCGGGAATCCAAATTCTTCCGCAGCCCCACACTAGTGCTGGCCCGGTCTGTCCGGGCCTCGTCTCCTGCACGGGGTAGTGAGGTGTTTAACTACCCCGTGTATCGCCTCAGGGGCGCGCGCCGACACCCACGCGCGCCTCCGCCTCGGGTCCATCGAAAAGGGGTGGCGGGGGCTTCCCCAAGTCCCTCGCCCCTGGACCCATTCATGGGGGCCGGAGAAGGGCGTTGTCCGCCCTTCTTCTGCGCCCGGTGCGCCTTCTGCGGCTGGGGAAGGGAGTCGAGATCTCCCTTTCCCGTTCCGTGTGTTTGCAACCTAGCCTATCTCTGACCGTATCGTGTAAGTTAAACATTTATCAACGCTTCAGTATTTTGATTCTCAATCAAGGATAGATGTAAATTTCTATGAGCTGTGATATACACTTACGAGTACCATCAGGTGGACTATGGCTCTATGAGCGCGTACACCTGAGATTTGTAATATCTTATACGGTCAAAGCGAATTCGAATTTGAGAATTAAATTGATATGGAAGTCATTGTCATTTTAAACGACTCAACAAAGGTAGGAAGTTCTCAATTCCTCTGTATTTTTTCTATATACGCTACGTGATATCTTCGCCAATTTTGAACCGATTCTATTAATTATTTTTTTATTTATACTCGAGATCATAGTTTTATATAACAATCCTTATTAAGCACAGAATAATAGAGGATGTAAGTTTGATGTAACTTTATAGACGATGTTCCGGTACTTACCTTGAGCTTTAGATATAAGCCTAAAATAAATATTTTTGTATGTATGCTACCTTTTATCATCGCAGATTGTGAACCAATTCTAGTCATTCCTTTTACACGATATTTATTTATCGCGCGTATCTTGTATGTATGTATGTATTTTTGTAAATTTCTTTATTACCTCGTATCTTCCAAACTTAGTCAACTATTCTAGTAAAGTACAATCTAGGTATAATCTACTCTAGTGGTTTGATGAAAAATTTCCATATAAGGGTTAATTATAGGGAATAAAATTTTGATGTAACAATATAGACGACATTCTAGACCCTACTTTGAGCTTTGTATATTCCTTTTAAAGAAGGTAAAATAAATATTTTTTTAAGTATGATGCGTGATATTTTAGCAGATAGCGAACCGATTTTGATCATTCTTTTTATACTGAGTAGACTATACCTAGATCGTGGTTTCATATAAAACTCCACATTAAGAATGGAATAATAGAGGGTCTAATTTTAATGTAAAAATAGTGACGAAGGTAAAATAAATATTTATTTTTATGTATGCTACTTGATATTATCGCAGATTGTGAACCAATTTTAATTATTCTTTTTTATTAAGACTATACCTAGATCGTGATTTCATATAAATTTCCACTATAAGGATAGATAATAGGAGACGTAACTTTAATGTAAAATTATAGACAACATTCTAATACCAACCCAAAGCCCTAGATATATATATAAATGAATCGCTGAATGTGTTGCTAAGCGCAAATCTCGAGAGCAGCTGAACCGATTTCGCTAATTCTTTTTTATAATATTCCTTAAAGTATGAACATAGTTTTTACGGAGAGAAAAAATTTAAGACTTTGCCTGAAAAAAGTATAAAAACAACACTTTTATATATTCCCATACAAAAGATTCGTAATAATACTTAAAAGTCAATTTGAACTTTTAATACTATACCATAAAGTTTAACTGTTAGTGGAGGGGTTCCGGGAAGGCAAACAATTATACTTTTTTATTTTTTTGACATAATGTAATTGTTGACTTATCAACTTTTTCTTTTTTTATCTTACTAGCTGACCCGGTGTCACTTATAGCAGAATAAGTAAAAATAAAGAATCTACTGTTAGGCGGTACGAAGTTCGCCGGGTCATCTTGCTGTACAGTAAATTTAAAAAAGTTAAACTAAATAACACAATCTTACAGCTTCGAAAGTCGAGGCTTTAATTCTCAGCTACGCTTCGTCTTAACGCCGTCTTCAGAAGCTGTTAAATTATGTGGAAATATTTTTTTTCTTTTTATTTTTATAAAGTAAAGTATCTTTTCAATTCTAAAGAATTGAAAAGATACTTTACTTTATAAATTCTTATCTAATAATATATGTTTCTGTAGCCCAATATGGTAAAATATCGCTACAGTTATAACCAATCAAAAATTCACTGCTGGGACTCTACCATAGATTGTCTCATAGGGGGTATAGTTGCCTTAGTTGCTACAATGTTCAGGTGGGTTGATAACCGCAGTTCTTTTTATTTTCATTAGTTTTAAGGTAGTCGCTGTTGAACATCTCCTATTTTATTTCCCTCTGTCGCCTCTTACGACAGCCTCGGTATGATATTTGGTAGAGCATATTATACACTGCTATAACACGATCAAATATGTCAAAATACTCCTGGTTATAATTAATCTAAGGGTATATAAAGCTTATTTACCCTTAGAATAATTACAACAGTACGCAAGCAACCCGGATACGACCTCCGCCGGCAGCAACGAAATTAATAATTGAAGATTTTAGCACTCATTTACCACGCGCTCATGAAAGGAAAACATCGGGAGGAAATCTGAAGAATGACATTTTTTTATATATGATGAGGGTGACAAACGAGCACACAGTCCACCTGATGGTAAGTGGTTGCTGCGGCCCATAGACATCTACATCTATCCTCTATTACAAATCAAAATGTAGATGCGTTGTCACCCGTGAGGACTAAGATGGAATGCCTCATTTCCAGTAAAAAGAGCCTCCGGCCACCTGCACCCACCAAGCGAAACGCAGAGATAAACCTCTACTTCACGCTGGTTTTCTGTGAGGTCGTGGTACCACCCCGGTTCGAGCCGGCCCATCCGTGCGACAGCAAAAGCTGCCGCGTGGCTCTACCACTGTTAAAAATGACATGATTCAAGGACGTGTGAAATCCCCCACACAAACTGTAGCAGTACAGTGAACTAACTGCTTTTAAAACTCAGAAATGAGGGGAAGCTATTGACCAGCAGTGAAGCGTAAATAGGTAAATTTTTTAAAACTTTTAATCTTCTTTGCTTTGAAGACAGGCTAAATTGTGAGTATTATGAAATCTATGCCGAAATTCAAGGCTAAGCTACTGTGTAAAAACATAGACCTTTGCAGTTTTATGCAAACGGACGCTCGTATATATTCTGCCACTTTTCAATAAAAACAATAAACTCATCTATAAACACGGTTGGACGAAACGTTATATCTGTGAATACGCCTGTGATCTCGCACCGAACGAATAAGTGCTAGTGAAGTGTCGTTAACTGTTTGCCTGGTTTCTGTGCCGATTGGTAATTTAATAACGTTGGGCTTCTTATTGTCATCTTTCATTTTCTAAACACTGTTTCCTTCACTTGCATATCTGTTACAACGTCAGTAGCTGTTAGAAACTCATTTTTACCATCGTATTCGAAGTTAGCGTAAAGGTCATGGGTAACAAGATATACAAAAATTCCCAGATTAAAACCAGCCAAACTTTGTGCAACTCCTGTCAAAGTTTTAAATAGCGTTCGGTTATAATTATAACTATCATCGTTTTACTCACCAGAGCGTCATAGCATCGCAATCGCTTTAAATTAAAAACTATAGCGATGAAATTTACACAGGCAGCAAAATGTCCGCTCGGGACCAACAACACGCTACGTAACGATGTCATATTGGCTTAATGTTTAATCAAATTTTAAATTCAATGTTTTACGCTGCCTATATTATAAGCAAGTTATTAACAAATGTTTTGAGGACATGGTTATTTTTTTATATTTATATTTATTTTAATAAATCAAATACAAACAACTTAAATTTATTTATCGGAATAAATAGGTTTATCTGTACACCATGCATCATCGACACCGGTTTTCGTATGAGAATGTGCATCAAAAATGGTATCCATACCAGATACCATTTTTGATGGTAGTCGATTTAGCGAACTTCTACCAGTACATACAACTTGAGCTACCAGTATTTATTGCTGCAGTGTCTATTGGTTGTTTTACTGGAACAACTCGGTCTCACCCGTGATTATGGGTGCTGTGAAGCACACAAAACGTCTGAAATTAAAAAGTTAATATTAATTGCGATAAAATCCGTCAAATTTGTTTCATTTATAATAAGTTAGAAGTAATAAACTATGTAAGTTAGTGTTGCTGTTGATTTGTTTTGTATTTACTTAACTGTGTTTTATGATATCTATAACGTAAAAGTTAATACTGAGAAATATTCCAAAATAATTTCGACACTTATTTCTAACAAATGCATGAATATTAAACCACTTTACTTACTAATGTAAGAGGCCCGAGACCATTAAAAAACCGAGATGATATTATATAATTACAACTATCCTTTCTTAATTAAAAATTGGAATTTAAAAGCAAACGAAACAGTCAAGCAATAATTAAAATATCAATAGTAAGTCTTCACTTATTTTGAACTTAGCTATCTGCTCGACGTTCCCCAGGCTAAGTTTGCAGAAAATTATTTATTACAATTAAAATTAATGTTCATGATAGTAATAATATAATATTATATAAATAATAATATCAGTTTTGTAATTTAATTTAACAAAGGTAAACCAGTAGTTTGTAAAAAAGAAAAGTGTCATTTTTTTATAAAGCTTTTTTTAATCTTTTTAAATAAACGTTATCCCCCTCACACTATGATATTTTCCTTTATCGTGGAGGAAATTTATAAACATAAATTGCACAAGGACAAACTTCCAGACTCGGAACATTATTTATAGGCCATACAATTACTTGTTCCGTGCAGGAATCGAACCCGCGCCCCCAGGGCAGCAACTCATTCCTACGCAACTGCGCCACGGAGCCGTCAAAGAGCTACATCACGGAGCTGAAGTGACAAATAAACTTACAGTCAATGTGAAGGTGGGTGGTTAAAACCTGCAGCCAACTTTAATAAAGAAACTACAGATGGGATGCCACCCCTATGGACTAAGATGGAATGTCTCACAGTTTGTAATTATACTGGTTCTCTATACCTTCTATAACGGAGCACAGCAGCACAAAGTAAACCCATGCAATCGACGCATCTTTACTAAAGAAGTGGCACTTTATTAATGCCCTTCTTGAATAAATCAGCTGGGCGGGAGGCAACAAATTTTTCAAAGGTAATCTGTTCTGCCCCTTGGGTAATGATTTTTTTCCTGTCAATAAGTTATCCAAATTCTGGAAAGTGTAAAAGTCTGTACGTACAAGACCTGGTGAGTACGGCAGATAACGGAGAGATTCCAATTCCAGCTCTTGTAACTTGGAGACCATCTATTGTACAGTATGAGGTCGCGTGTTGTCGTGCAGCAGCAGCGGGGACGAGCGATTAACCAAAGCTGGTTGGAGACGTGCAAAATTCTCCGATATTGTGTTCATTTCTTCACAGTGTAATTCTGCATTAATGCTCATCCCGGTTGTTAAGAAGTGATCCATTTCAGTGACCATCACTTTTATAGGGGTAAGTTTTCGTTTAGGGTATAGTTTAGGTGCTGAACCAAAGTTCAAACAACTAGCCGGGCGCTTGCGATTATCAAACAGAATCCATTTTTTGTTGCAAGTTACAATGCGGTTCAAAATTCATTCGTTTGTGTGCTCTTGGGACAGTACAAAGCATATCTCGACGCGTACTTTGCCCTGGCGATCATTGAGTTCGTTGGGCACTTATTTGTCAAGTTTCTTTACCTTGCCAATTTGACCAATATTATATATATTTATATGCTAACGTCGAAATTGCTGCTAATTCAGCCGTGTACTAAGTATCACCAGCTTCCATAATCGCCTTTAATTCGCCATGACGACGAAAGTTTTCGGACAACCACGGGGTTCATTTTGCAGGTCGAAATTTCCAAAACGTAAGCGGGAGAACCAATAACAGGTGGTGATTTCGTTTGTAGTATTCACTCCGTAAAGGTAATTGATGTGACGTGTCGTTCGTGCCGCGTTGCTGCCTCGACGGTACTCATATTCCGTAATTACTCGAATTTTATCGTATCCATGACAAAAAAAAAAATTAAATGCCTTGAAAACAAAACGCTAATCAATAAACAAATAACTAAATTTGAAAAAAGCAATGCCATGTTTTTAAAATAAAATTAATTTAAAATCTTAACCAAAGAAACATTATTTTGATTTGAAATTCGGAAAATTAATAGGTAAATACCTATTATCAATATATTATTACAGTGGCAGCACTGAATTATCATGTTCTTCTCCATTTTGGGTCTGGCTGTAGCAAGTACAGCAAAACAATAGAAACAAATCAAGTTTTATTGTTAAAAAATACGTGCGTTTTATTGAACAAATATATTACAATCCATATGATGGCATGATGATGGCGCTGACACCCCTTGGAAAACTGGAACAAACTTCATACAAGGAAGTTTACAGAAGCGTTGTCGCCTCTGAGAACTAAATGGGCATACCTAAGAGCCTGGAATTATACTAGCTAAACCCTTCACACTGGATCTCAAGCAGAAAAGGAGTCCTACCGCCATTTCAACAGGCACCGCAAAGAAAATGTGAGCGACGGCGCATGGAAGTAGGCCCAGATCACTATTTTATGGCACAGACTAATTTCAAGCCTATGGGCTCTAAAGAGTGTTGCAAACGACCAAGTCTCGGCGCCTCTTCTAGTACGTAGTACACATTACTTCAAAGTCTATCACCATAACACAAGGTGTTTCATAAATTCACGTTGGTGTAGGCTTATCAGATTTACAAACGCCTACGATCAAAATATAAATTTACTTTACGTACGATACGTAATTCCGTTCTGGCTTCCCGCCAATTTCGCATAAGAACCATTTTGCAGCGAGCGTAAGTTAAATCAACTGTGACTGAATTTTCGCGATGTGACATAAAACACTTTGTTAAAAAAATCACTTCATTCACCAGCCCGGCGATGGTATTTATCTTTTTAACGAGCAAAAATGTATATACCGTGCTACCGTACGTGCTTGGAAATTATTTCGTGATCTAAACATTGACATGATAGAGCCATGCTGCAGCTATATTATGGTTGTAGCACGTATGGGTTAGCTCGATTGGATAAGGATCACCCTCGCAAAGAAGCCCAGCGTAAATAGCAGCTTAATGTTGATGTGTTTCGTATGGTGAGTGTAGAGAATTAAAGATCCTCTTTACTGGCAACGAGGTATCCCACTTGTCTTCAGGGGCGACAATGCATTTTGATTCTTAATTGGGGATAAATTTAGATGTCTATGGGCCTCAATAACCACTTACCTTTAGTTGAAATGTGTGCTCTTTTGCCATTCTTATTCTAAAAAAAAACTACCGAAACCGATTTGGAAGAAACGTTCTTGAGTGGCCTCGTATTAGCAAGCGCAGTGTTGGGTGAACCGTTATATATGGAGTGTGTTATGGACGGCAAGTGATAATCTGATAAAACACTCACATTTGTGATGATTGCAGTTGGGGATCAGGAGGCCTAATTTTAGTAGTGGATTTGTGATGGGTTGTAATGATTGTGATAGTGAAATCTATGCCTTAGAGGCGCTAGAAAATCAATTTCGTTCTTATGTCCTTCTTTTAAGATTTATATCTTCTTATTTCCTCATACGATAGTCATCTACAATAAAATTAAAGTAAGCATACATGACATAATATGACTGCCTTGTTGTTCTAGTGATACTAAACGTGGTTATCGATTGTCAGGTCCTGTGTTCCAATCCCGTATCGGACCAAAATTATTTATTTCATTCTTTTATAGAAGAAGGGGCAAGCGAGCACGCGGCTCACCACATAGTAAGTGATAACTGCCGCCCATGAACAACTGCAACACCAGGGGCATTGAAAATGCGTTGTTGGGCCTTTTAAAAAGCAGTAGCATTTTTTCTTGAAGAATCCTATGTCGTATCGGTCCGGAAAAATCGCTGGTGGTAATCGATTCCAGAAGAAAGTTGTGCGAGAGAGAAAACTTCTTCTAAATCGCACAGTGGTGGACCGCCAATCATCCAGATGGTATGGATTGTAACGCGAGTTTAGTCGCGATGTGCGTTGGTGAAATTGAGCGTCTGGAATTAGTCCGAACAATTCCTCAGAGCACCCCTCGTGATAAATGCGATAAAATACGCAAAGAGATGCAACATTTGCGTATTCCTCAACGCAGTGCCAGTGTATTGAGCCGATCAGAAACAACTCGGTCGTCGACGATTCGAACCGCTCTACGCTGGATGCGGTCAAGTGGAAGGAGCTGGCCCTGGGGTGCCCCGGCCCAGCGATGAGAACAGTATTCCATGTGAAGCCGAACCTGCGCTTTGTAAAGTTGTAATCGATGTGCCGGCATGAAATACTGTCTCGTTCTGCTGAGCGCACCAAGCTTTTTAGAGGCCAATTTGGCCTTCCCTTCCAAGTGACTACGATACTGCACACTATTCGCTATGTCGATGCCAAGGATTCCGATGCTAGCTGAGGCAGCAAGGCGAGTGAGTGCCTGAAACTGAGGAAATACGACAAAGGGGTTCTTTTTAGCGGTAAAAGCGCAAACTTGTGTCTACTGAGGATTAAACCGGACTAGATTTAGTCGCCTTCAATCCGAGACTTTGTTCAGCAAAGACTCGACTTCAGACACAAGTTTTTGCGGTACTCGGCGACGTTTTCCTGAGAAATATTGGCACGGCCAGTGTATAGAACAACACCAGTGCTGTCATCCGCATAGCAATGAATGTTACAGATTTGCAACATATCATTGATATTTAGAAGAAACAGCGTTGGTGATAGCACGCAGCCTTGTGAAACACCAGCCTTAATAGAAAGAAAGAAAGAAAGAAAGGTTTATTCTCCAAAATGACGCCATCACAGATAACATAAAAAAAACACATAATTTACAAATAATGTTGGCTATACAATACAAATTACAATATACTTCATATTACAAACTATACAATACCTATACTCGTATGTGTAAAGGCGTCATCTGGGAACAGGAGCACACTCAGCATAATGCCATGAATTTTTTTTCCATGGCGCTGATTTTCAGTGCCTCCAACCAGTGACTTACCGAAATCAGTGCTATATGTATACTCTAAAATTATGATGACAGAATTATGCACAACATGGGGGAAAGAGACAGTAACTATCTTAAGTGAGAGGGAGAGAGTAGCGTTCAAGGTCGAATGCCACTTCGACACAGCACGTCCCGGTCCCGTTTATGTTGCTTTCAGATGCTCTTAGAAAGTCTATACGAACACTACAAAAGGGGTGATTATTAAAATACTATAATATAATATAATAGGCTTGTATTCGGAGCATGCACCGCCTACTGCGACTTTGATGCTTCGATCAGCAAGAAAACTGGTTATCCAATTGAACAATTTGCCGGGAAGCCCATAGGAAGGAAAGAAGCGTTTTGTGCCAGACCCGATCGAAGGCCTTAGCTATGTCCAAACTAACG
Source organism: Parnassius glacialis (assembly GCA_033319125.1). Classification (NCBI taxonomy): domain Eukaryota; kingdom Metazoa; phylum Arthropoda; class Insecta; order Lepidoptera; family Papilionidae; genus Parnassius; species Parnassius glacialis. The sequence goes on along the minus strand of JAVANC010000012.1, from coordinate 40,977,231 downwards.
GCCAATGCTTCCCCCTTGGGCTCGATCGCCTGTGCCTATCTATGTGTTAGGTAAACAAGAAGATATCCAGCTGAGTGGCCCCGACGGAAACTATACTGCGAAATATACTACGAAAATAAACCTCTGTCCTGGGAAGAACCAGCAAGAAACTCAGCGGGACTTTTTTTTAAAAGCATAATTTACATTAATGGTTGTCACAAAATTAATTCTCGAAACAGCTTCGAAGCGACCACCTCATTCCCAAGGGCTATTATCAAACATGTATTTATTTATACTATAATAACCCTTTTTATACAGTTTCAACGTAACAAAATATTTAAACTTGGTAATGGAGACGGCCTGTACACTTTCCGGGACCTTGTTGTATTAGCGTATACATTGCCCCAAGAATAAATTACTGACTCTGTGGAGTTGAGATACTGGCTTGTTTTTGTTCCTAGTGCTTACAGAATGCATATCACTTTTTATACTAAAACTATCTTTGTTTTTGTGATATATTAAATTTTCGTAAATATACTGAGAAGCCAAAGTTAATATATTTATTTCTTTAAATTTATCTCTTATTAATGAAAAAAATCTCTTGAACAGCCCGAACAGCCAGAACAGGCGAGAGACCAGAATGCACGGGTTTCCGAAAGAACGCGAACTAATTTCTCGCCAATTCTGCCAATGTGCTCGTACTTTTCCTGGGCAATAACTCTTTTGAAATATCTGAAGGCGAAGCTATACTTCTTTTTAAGCATGCTGGTGTTTACATTCCGAGCCGCCGAAGCCTCAGCCCAGGCCTGATAACACTCCTGCTTACTGTGTAGTGCATTCTTACAGGAGCGTCTAAACCAAGGCTGAGATCTGCCTCCGATGGGTACCACAGATGATGAAATAAATAGTTTCATTCCCTGTAACACCACATCAGTGACAAAATCAGCAACAGTGCTGAGATGATCCGGCGAAGAGCAAACCCACCCACATGGGTAGGTTGCAAAGAAAAACCGCATTCCGTCCCAATTCGCTGACCTTTAATGCCAAAAACGGCGGAAACCTGCAGAATGCAACCGCGAGAGTAGCGTGAGTGGCACCACACTCTGAATCAGACAATGGTCCGACGAGCCGAGAGGGGCATCAACGTAAATCTGATATCCGTCCGGATGAGTGGTCAGCAGAAGGTCCAACAGGGAAGTTGTTTGATCTTCCACATCTGGAATTCGTGTAAGAGAACTAATCGGTTATGTCAGACCATATGCCATGGCAAAGTCATAAACAAATTTTCTGGCATTATCGGTTAAACATGAACCGAACTATTCAGCGTGGTGGGCGTTAAAATTGCCAAGTATTACGATCTCTACGGATGGGATCTGCTGTAGCAAGAAATCTGTAGCCATTTGGACGTGGTCGATGAGTCGGCCTGTGTAGGCATTACCGCTATGGAACCTGTAGTGGCACCCGTAGACGCGGGAATGTTCGTCGCTGTATACGCGCAGCCATAGGATGGACAGGTCCGTACCTTCCAGACAGCCGAGGCGTCGAGAACAGACATTCTCCCTGACGTATACGCAAACTCCAGCCCGGGGCACAAAGAACTGTTCTAATTTGTACCCCGGCTAGAACAGTTACGAAGTATCATCCGGAGGGGACACCTGTGTCTCGGTCAAAAAGAGCAAGGCTGGCTTCGCCGTCTCGAGATGATACTGGACTGCATTTTGGTTCGAGTGAAGTCCCCGATGTTGCAGAAATTCACGGATAGCGTGATGGGCCGCCTTAGTCTTGTTTCTCTGTTTGCAGTGTTAGTATAGAGCGGAATTTTGTCTCCCCCATAATACGGGACGCAGCATGAGTATCCACGCTCAGGAAGAAGAGGGTAGCTTGACCATGGATACTGATTGAAGAATTCCTCAATACCAGGCGTACTGATACCCCCC